>MZNV01001580.1:0-49047 GCA_002081555.1 Protostelium mycophagum | reverse complement strand
CTCCAGATCGAGACCCTAAAGATTATAAAAATCTTTCCACCACACAACGTCACAGTCATTCGTAGATAACAGAAAGATGATCACCTTTGCAGCGGAGAACGCCACGCCTGAATAGACATATCTGTCTACAAGGATGGATGTCCCGCTTTTGAGAGTATCTAAGATTTGATTCCTAAAATCATCAAAATTAGATGATCATCGTCGTAATACTACCTCGCCTCCCAACGATTAGCCGAGAATAAGAGATGAATGACGTGATCCTCTATCTGTACATTCTTATCGGTCAAATAACTGTTGATCTTCTGTCCTATAGGTGTCTGACGATCTACCATTGTTCAGCTTTATTAGAGGTTCAAACATCGATTTTACTTGGAAATCTCATCAATTGGACTGGACGAGAGGAAGCAGCCAGGTGATCATGGAGTAACTGTGTCTGTGTGGATTTACCACATCTATCTATGCCTTCAAAGATGATCAGAGCTCCTCGCCTTGCTGCCATTGAAATTTTCAAAGTGGCGGGAACAATGAGTGCCACAGTTGTAGTCATGGAAAGAATTGCAGCCAAAAGGAATTTGGTACAAAAATGGACGATTTATTATTGTTCGATGGGTCCATTTCCTCCAGGAACGAGCTGATTCAATCATTAGTTCCATTTAAAAAATGTGACAATTTTAGATGAAGAATGACATCAATCCAACACTCACCAGACAGACGTTGTTCCCATTCAATAAAATCTGATCTAAATAATTGGTCTTGATGCCTTCTGGTGTGTTCTCACTTCGAATGTCAGAATCATCCGGAGATTGTTGGTATATAGTCATACTCACAACTCTGTAACATCTTCCAAGACCATGTTAACATAATCGTCAAATCCGCGAAGAGTTCCAACGAGCTCTTTGTCATTTTTCATGATGATCCACAACTTCGAACCGGTACATTCAGCAATCAGCTCTGTTGATGCGTCAGGTCATCTGTAGAATGACATATAATTACCTAAAGGAAGACGGTGTGAAGCGTTAGTTGGTTGTTCGGCCATTTCGATCTGATTTGATGATGTGATCTGATCTTGCAAAAAATAAAACAAAATAATTAATAATGTGACATTCTACAATTGATGTGTGAAGTGACGTCATGTGACGATCGTCAAACAGGGATCATCAAAATCCAGTAACAATCATGTCTTCAAGCATCACGACAGCTATGGACGGTGAGCCAGTCCCCGAGAACCTGCCTAACCAGCAGCTGGCACAATACCGCTTTCTCTTACACCAAAATTTTGTATCAAATGAAGAGAAGCAGGAAGTTCAAAAGAAATTTATTGAGGCTATAAAGGCAGAAAGTAAGTCATTCATTGGCAGTTCAATATTCATCTAATTGCTTGATAGATATGTTGCCATTATTTCAGATCGTAGCTCCAGAGTTGGGCTGGCCAGATGAACAAGAATTTCAAAAAACTGCCGAGAAAGCGAATGAGGATCAAGTCAAACAATTAGATGATAAGATTAAGGATGCACAAGAGAACCTTGGTGAGAGTGAAGTTAGAGACGCCATGGAAGCCAAGGCTGCTTTTTACAGCCGAATTGGTGAGAAGGTGAGTCTATATTTGATATGACGTCACCTTTTTGAATGAAAATATTCGGTTTTGATGGAGCTCATTGTGACACTGTGATTTAGGACAAGGCTATTGCTCAATACAAGGCCACTCTTGAGAAGACGATTGGTTTTGGACAGAAGTTGGATATCGTCTTCAACATGTACAGAATAGGTCTCTTTTGGAATGATCACGCCCTAATCAAGAAGAACCTCGACCAAGCTAAGAGGTAAATGATGTCATCACACATCACGTATTACAAGAAATAACACGTGCACAGCATGATCGAGCAAGGAAGTGATTGGGATAGAAGAAACAGATTGAAGGTATACGAGGCCCTGCATCTCATGTCTATCAGAGAATTCAAGAAAGCCGCTCTACTGCTGTTAGACACAATATCTACTTTTACTGCCGTAGAGCTGTTGGACTACGACACCTTCATCTTTTACACCGTATTGATGAGCGTTGTGGCTCTGGACAGAAGAACCATCAAGAGCAAGGTGATCAATGCACCCGAGATCATCTCTGTAATTGGAAATATTCCCAACTTACGAACACTCTTGACTTCTTTCTACGAATGTAATTACGCCCCCTTCCTCGTCGCTCTCGGTCAGTCCAACTTTTCTAAATTTATTTGAGATTGACATTTTTACAGCCGACATCACCGACGTGATCAAGAAGAACAGATTTTTGTCGCCTCATGCCGAATATTTCTCCAAGGAGATGAGAATTCTGGCTTATTCTCAGATGTTGGAGTCTTACAAGAGCGTCCAGATCGGTAACATGGCCACCGCCTTCGGCGTGTCACCAAACTTCCTCGACAAGTGAGTCGTCTTTTTCGCGCCATTTTGTCGATTTTAAATTTCAAAGGGAGCTCTCCCGCTTCATCGCTTCTGGAAGACTTCACGCCAAGATCGACAAAGTCGGAGGGATTGTGGAGACAAACAGACCGGACAGCAAAAATGCACAGTACCAAGCCACAATCAAGCAGGGAGATCTAATGCTGAACCGCATCCAAAAGTTGTCCAGAGTCATCAACTTGTAGATGGATAAAATATCACTCAGTGTCTCTTCTCTCGGAAAATTGTCTCAAAAACGGTTTATAACAATTTAGACGGTGAGGCGGTCAGCCAGTTGATCGTGTTCCGTTGTGTCTTCGTGATCGCCTTCAGTTTTGTGTCATAATCGACGGGCACCGCGTCATCTGAAATGATGTTCAGACATCACATCACGATGAAATGCTCACCTATTCCCAGCCATTTGCACAGTTGTCTGTTTGGTGAATGTAACACCAAGTCTTGGTTCTGTCGGCTGAGTCTGTACAAAAAGGAAGAAAATTCTTTGATATTTCCGGTCACATTCATGTCTCCATTATCATCCCAGTCATCGAACTCCTCATTTTCTTGCACAATGTCCGCAAGAGGGTCCTCCGCCGGCAGCATCTCTTCATCGCGAAAGTCACTCTCTATAACTACACCGAGTCAATACTGCAGTGTCTATTTTTGGAATCTATTCTTACTGTGGTCGGAGTGTGCCAGCTCTTCATTTTTTATATCGTTGGAAAGGCTTTGGAGAAGGTGTGAATCTGCTCTTTTCGTCGAAAGGGTTTGGATGATGACCTGTTGATTCATGTTTTTCGCGATATAGTTACAGATTGGCGGGAGATATCTCAGGTCCTCCCACAGTGTACTGAGCGAGTACAGGACGTCCAATACCTGTTGAGATTCAACTCGGTTTTATCAATCTGATAGAATGACCTTCCGGATCATGACGGTCTCCAATGTTTTGTTTTCCATCAGATGCAACAATTTGTTCACCATAAAATCCGAAATTTTTGCAAAGCTGGAAACAGTATTTCTGTGTTTGTCAGATGAACACAAAGTGGTAAACGAAGTAAAGATGTAGAATATCTACTTACGGATCATATGTCGGTGGTCGGCTTGTCCCATTCACTCCGCCTAAAATGAAAACCAGGATCTTTGTCGTGCTGTCTAAGAGGGATATCTGTACTTCAGGGTCGTCGTGCAGCAGCAGTAATTCCACTAATTGTGGAGCCAAGCGAATCTGTTGGCATAAGAAACTTGTTGAACAACACAGCGTACCATTTGTAGTATTTGGCATTTCAAAACGAAGCGGGGGAGAATGGGATAGACTGCGTTGAGTAGAGAGGTCTTCAAAACATTGGGATTTTTCAGATTTAGCACTGCGAAATTATGGAGAATACTTCCCAAATCCACGTCATGTTCCCAGAATGTATGGCACAACATCAAAACCTGACATGTGTCAATTTCGAAATGACAGATCCGAATGACACCTCTGTGGCAACCGTTTTCAACCTCAGGGAGCAATTTGATTGCGAAATTGTAAGAATCCTGGGCAGCAATGGTGGTAGTAATCCTTTGGTGTATTCCAACAACATGGCGATCTTTGCGTGATCAGCAGGATTTGACCATGACTGTTCTGCGCCCAATCTCATTATAAACTTCTCTTCCAGATAAAACACTTTTCGTATTGCGTGATTCAGCGAGATGCAAGCGGCAAGGTGGAAGGCCTCGATTTCAGGATCTGAGTCGACATATACAGTCTGCACAAGGAAATCGTCCCACATCTACATTCGGATCAGAACTGTGGTGACAAGGGAAATCACCTTCTCGAGGATGCTGGCATCCAGAAAAAATATGACTTGCGTCAACGACGGGAGCACTTGATTTGACATTCTATTTTGGTCAACAAGATTTGAAGGATTTTTTTCACCTGTTCAATTCCCATTGAGAGCCTTCCTTCAGGCCATCCACAACTTGCAAAAATATCGTCTGGAAAATTTGGTATGCAGGTAAGAGCTGTTTTCTTCAGATTCATTTTGTGATTTTTAAACATCGCCACCTTCAATTGAGAGATCGTTGAGACGGAAAGATCGCTTTTCACCCTCTGGCCGCTGTTGGTGTCCAAAGCGTGCATCTGTTCCAACAGAGAGCCTGTCAAGATGCTCCTCGAGGGGGAAGCTGGTAGTGTCTGATTGTCGATGTTGCCCCTTTTCATCATTGACGGCGATTTAGGAGATGTAGATGGTCGCTCCAGCCTAGTCAGCCGATACGCATCGATTTCACCTGTTTTTTTCAATATCTCAACAAGAATAGCATGAATGATAAACTTGAAAGACTCTTTAAAATTACATAAATGTTTACCCTGTATTGGTACTGGCTTTGCTATTGGAATCGCTGAGTTGTAGTAATTCGCGCCTTTGAGAAAATGCTCAGAAGTGCTCCTTCGCAATTTTCCATTGCTCGTCTCCGCGCTCTCCATGTAGTTTTGACTGTGACTCAATGCTGGGGGGGTCGTACCTCTTCCCAAAGGTGTTCGGTAGTTGGTGGTGAAGGGGAAAGTGTACAGGACGTGATTATTTAGAAGGAATTTACAGAGGAGTTCGATGGCCAGCATGCGACCTTCTCGCCATTCCCACGAACGAGTTTTTTCCACTAGCATGAGTATGGATTTATGCAGGAAGGGCGGTGCTTCCACGCTCTAATCCAAGTCAGAGATTTTAAACAGTCCCAAGTTTGTGGTTTGCACAGCTCATATCTTTTTAAAAATGGAAAGACAGTAAGTTCACCTCTGTGACGGAAAGGAAATTTGAACGGCTGATTTTCCCGCTGAGCATTGACCCCACTGATTCAGATGGAGTTTCACTGATTATGCAATGTAATAACATCTTGGACACGATGGAGTCAGGGTGTTTGACCATGAGTGATCGAAACACTCCACTGCAGACCTGATGACGTCAGCATGTCAAACAAATTTTCTGATGACTAACCTGTCTTACGGTACTTGCTGGGTGAGACAAATATAGCAAATATGTGAAAATATAAATCTGCCAATCTGGCAGGGCGAAGAATGTGACATTCTTCGTCAGAAAAGAACTGACGCCCAGTAAGGATTCTGAAAGGATCAGATATTTTTGTAGAAAATGAAAGATACCAGCTTCATAGGCTTCCACCCATGGATTGTCAGAAATAGCAAGGAGGTTATTCAGAGTCATCGAATTTCCACGCAAAAATGTACACTTGGATAAAAGGCGTGAAATTACGTCTGGAAACGAATCCAGAATTTCCTTGAAATGTTATTTTCTCTCTCTCTGAAGAACTCACTTGGTGACGGCTGCGATTCAGGAAGTTGCAAAACGTCTTGATAGCGATTTCTCTAATGCTGAGTTGTTCGTTCTGTAAAAGTTTGTACACAACCTTTCTGATACTTGAAGAGATAAAGGTGGGCAACTTATCCATCCGCTGACCGCACACCTGGATAAACTGAGGAGAATTCTTGAAACTCTGTACCTTCAAATAGAAAGCAAAATGGTCTCCTTTGCTTTGAATGTCGGGGATAATTTTGTTTGGTTCCATATCAAAGCTTTTCAAAATAGCTAAGACACCCAGAATTCCACCTTCGGTTTGTTGCCAAGTGTTTTCGCTCATGATGCAAATCTTCAGATATTATTTCGAATTGATTTGAGGTGATTTTACCTCGCTAAATCCATTATAAAGCGATTCTACTTGTGGGATAGTGAAGAAACGAAGCACTGAACCCAATCCACTGTAACTCTTTTTTCTGATGGCAGACCACACGTCTGTCATGCTCACAATGATCATGTTCTATGAAAGATTAAAGTTGAATCATGCGGTGAAGTGGACCGTGCGAACCTGAACAGCTTCGAAGTGTTGATTGAGAGGGATGCCAGGGAGATCTTTTTGGTCTTCCTCATGTAACTGTTTCAATAACCACGCATAAAAGAATTGCAAGGTTTGCTGTCTGACCACTGCCTTTGTCGCTGATTTGAAGATGCAATGGGAGATCGCGCTCAATAGTGCATTGTTAAGAGGTTGGCTTGCCAGAAATTCAAAGAACTCGTCTGCTACATCGTTGATCTGTCTCTTATTTTTGGCTTCATCCACAAATGAGTTAGATCTCCTCCTGTTGTCTGGCATCCTCGCATTTTCGACTTGATCGGACCATCCGAAACGGCGTTGAAATAAGAACCAAAAAAATTCGTCTAAGAACTTGTTTCCCTCAAAAAATAGGCGGATGTTATCCACCTTGGAGAACCTCCTCTTAAGCTCCTGCAATATTGCGAGCTCTGTTGTGAGGCAGCCTCCAGCTTCCATGAGGGCCTCTAAGAGCTGAGGCACTTCCATCACCATCGTTGAGACCTCCGTTGGATGTCTCGGGTAGTGGTCGAGGCAAGATGAGAGACGAATTTTCTGTTGCCGACGGAATTCAATCAAATAAAACCGTCAAGCCGTTTTGGAAACCAAAGGTTTATGTTACGAAAAGCCTTCAATATTTTGGTTTTGTTCGTGTTTTGTGAACCAAAATCTTGTGAACCAAAAACGTGTGCCACTTTCTGCCGGCAGAAAGTTCACTTCCGGGGTGTTTTGAAAATCCCTCATTGGGTCAATTCAGCCCAGAGATGATCGTCGGAAATATTGACAAAAAAGAGGCGGTGAATGCACATTGGCACCGAAAAAACAATGTCGACATGTCATCAACATATTACCCGGCGGACACGGATTTGTACTATTTTCAAAAATAAAAATAATTTTGAAAACTGAACCATATTATTTGAATAATTCACATCAACAGAGACAACATACTCAAAATAACTGCCAACAAATGGTAGAGCGATTCGTCACACACTGTGCGTCAGACCTCATTGTGAAAAATACAACTTTGCCACAGATGTCATAGATATTATCCGGCCAAATAAGACCACAGAAATATATTTGGAGACAACTGAAAACAGCATTATTCAAAAAAAATTCAAGCAGACTTATAAATTTGCTTTTATAATGCAACGCAATCACGCACAACAGCGGGGTGGCTCAGAGGAAGAGTGTGGGGCTCATAACCCCAAGGTCGTAGGATCGAAACCTACTCTCGCTAGTTCTTTTGCTCATTCGTTGCTTCAGAGAAGAGTTTGTCTCGCATTTTAAACTTTTTGACGCGTTGTAGACATCCGATGTGATCGCAGCTGAAGAGAAAGCCGAGAACGATGCTAACTTTCGCCCAGCTCCAACCCAGTGGATGGATTCGACTTGTAAGGATTTCGGTACTTGTTGTGGACCTGAATAAATTTTAACATTTTTTTTTTCGCATGCCCAGCAGAGTGAGTGAGAATGAAACAAATATTTTAGATTTTTTATGATGAATCTTTCACTGGAATGATGATTGAGGTGAAGCCATTGTGATATGTTCTGCTCACTCTGAAGCTATGAAATTTCCTGTAATTGCTTTCACAATCTCCAATTTCCCAGCCCGGCTTGAGAGTCAAGTGCGACTCAAGAACCTCGGCCTCAGTGAGACAGGAAGAGGTGGACACCGAATCTGACATGCACCGGTGCAGATGACACCACTCCTACCACTGGAACTTATGCACTCGCGAAAGTTGCTGTCAGTTGCAGTTTTCCCTGAGTACGGGGAGAGGAGGGCTGGTTTTATCTGTTGAAAAAGCCAATGCGCGTTGTACTTATGTCAGCTTTCATTTCCAACATTGGCGATCGCCGATGTGGGCAAATGCATCTCCAAAAATATGTCTTTATGTGCTCAGCGCTTTCAATTGTTCCACAAAGGATTTCACATCGAATTCTTTCTGTCCTCCAAGAGACACCGGCAGCTCGGCCTCCTCGATGTGTTCTCTTAACTCTTCTTGTGTCTTCAGATGGACAATCCTCTCTCTCAACTTTGGATTCAAAAACAGCTTTACAACAGCGTAAGCGATGTCCAACCACCAAGGCGTGTTGACGAGGTAAATCTGCTTGAAACGGGCTGGAAATGATTCCTGTGATGATTTCAATTTTTGAAAATATATTTTGGCGGGAAAATACCTCGAAAATGTTCATGAGAAGCTTGAGTGAGGCTCTGTTGAAAGCGGTGGGACTACAACCAGCCATATTCAAGACTACAACGAATCCATTCCGTTGTGATTGAACGCTACATTTCTCAGACTTTTAAAGAAGAGAAAATCAACCTCATCACTTCTTTCTCCATCAAGAACAAGAAAGATTTAGCTCTGGCAATGGGGTTATCTGTTTCGCTGGTGAGGCACGCGGGATTCACAAAGATCATCTTTCTTCCTAGCTTGTCTCTGTTTGCGGGGATGGAAGTCTGCTAAATTTAGACTCATTTTTAATGCAATAAAACTTACCACCGCGCCTGTGGCCAGGAAATCGGCGACTTCTGAGATTTTTATTTCGCCTGGCAGAACCATCTGTTTGGTATTCTACAACGAGTCATCTTGCGATCTACAACGTGATATCGAAATCTCGTCGAAATTTCACTGACCATGTAAGAGTACATGCAGATCAAAGAGTTTTCCTTTCTGAATTTCTTGGCCATCAGGAATTTGAGACAGTCCCTCTTTGTCTTTGGGATCAACAGACACACTTCGCGTTGCACTTCATTGTAGAATTCGTCCCACGTCTGTGATGTGTGAGTATGATTGTCAAAGTATTGTACGGCTCATTTGTATTGCGGCTCTGCCACACAAGACATTATGTTTCGAAAGATTACCTTTTGTTCTTCTGCGGTGAGGACCACATTGTTGTACTCTGTATCATAGATAGAATACGGGTCAGAAGATTCTTCAGGTTTCTTCTCTTCTTCCACGGCAGCCACTTCTGAGGGCTCATCTTCTGCGGGAAAACCGCTGAAGCCCATCGAAGCCTTGATGTCAAATTTCTTGGTCTCATCTACAACGAATGAGTGTGCCTTGGCCATTGTGAGGAATGATCCTTCTCACCTTTGGGTGCCGAGGTGACATCTGATACAAGATCTAACACTTGCTTCTGCTCTTCTGTATTTGTTTCGCCGGCTTGTTTCGCTTCCTCTAAGGCTTTCCTCACCTTCTCTTGGAATGAAGGGTCGGACACG
This sequence comes from Protostelium mycophagum, assembly GCA_002081555.1. Lineage (NCBI taxonomy): Eukaryota > Evosea > Variosea > Protosteliida > Protosteliaceae > Protostelium > Protostelium mycophagum. The sequence continues at coordinate 39,536 of MZNV01001580.1, read as the reverse complement.
GACATGTTTAACTCTTTCTTCTTTTCGGTCTGGCAGATTAATCAAAATCGTGAAAATGGCGGGAGTATCTCACATTTTTGGGAGCAGCCGAATTGACAACAGAAGTTTGTTTCTCGGTGCTGGCTACGGGATTCTGTGACGGCATTCAACAGATGGACCGTGATCACTTCATTATGTTTTTTGATGATCATTCTACTTAGCAGAACACTCGGATTGCACAGAAATATTATCTCACAAACCTCTTTTGCCAGAGTGGTCGCATCCACCTCCACTATATCTTCGTGTTCATCTCTTCCGTCATCTGCCACTTCTATATTATTTTGAACGTCATCCGCCTTCACAGAAGACTGATTTTTTCTGTTTCCCTTCTTCTTTCCCATGTTGGTGATCGTTGTTGTTGCCGGACTTCCTCGGAGAAATAATGACATTTCGCAGTTGTAAAGAACATCTGTCAAGATTGGTTCAACCAAGTTCACGAACGACATCTTAAGAGCTTCGCTTTATAAGAGATAAATATTGCAGTTGGTCCGCCAGGTGTTGTTGTGAAGAGTTCTTCTCTGCTCTGTACCTGTACAGACATCAGAAACCAACGTTCAAGCCGGCTCAAACCCTCCAGCCCGCTCGTTAATCTCACGTCAGTTACCGCATGTTCGCGGTAAGGAATTGCGGTGCCTTTCGTTCACGCCGCAATGTCATTCAGAGAAATATATTTTGGTGACAGTTTCAGCGAGGTCAAGTTCACGACATCTTGTGAGATTGCTGCGGTTCCTTACCGCGACTCGCGGTAACTGACACGAAATTACCGTGCGAGTTCGGTTGGATGAGATTCTCTTGCCCAAAGAATTATGTATTTTCACCTGTGAAGCTGTGTCCCGACACTTTGTCCAAGCATGCGGTTGTGCATCGCCGCAGCTGTTGATGAACGGCCCAATGTTGGGCTCAAAGAAAAGCTCCCCATCGGCTCCATAGACTTTGAAAACAAAACTTGTGGCTTGATCTGGTCGATTTGCAACTATACATCTCAGTCTACAACGTTGTAGATTGTTCTCGACATACTTGTAAATTCCTGGCGTCTTGTGTGACTTTGAGTGCGGCGTCTTTGTCTTCTTGCAGCTTCTTGCGGTCTTTGGCGATCTCAACTCTTTGCTTTTCTACGGCTTTTCTTTCGGCAGTGATCTCTTCATCTCTCTCATCCATTTTTCTCTTTAGTTCTTCAGCTCTCAAGCGGAGGATCTCGGTCTCTTCACGTGCGGCTTCTGCCGCTTGACGTTCCTTGATGCATTCTTCATGCAGATGAGCCAACTGGAGATGTCAGAAAGTCTCCATCATCGGGATGTACCTGTTCTGATCTTGATTTGACCTCTAAGCTGAGTTGCATGAGGGAGTTCGCTTCGCCGTTGAAAGCGTTCACGTCTCTTTGTAATTGCGCACTTTGCATCTGCAGCTGTTCTCGCTCCCTGATCAAAATCTCGCGCTCGCTTTGTACCGCGCGCAGCTCGTTTCCTAACGCGACCCTCTCCGAGTCCATTTTGATTTCTTTTTCTTCAACTCTGCGGAGGACGGCACTGTCGTGATCTTCCAACTGACGTCTGTCCGTGTCAATCTACATGTAAGCAGTTGAATGAGCCGTTTATTCTCTGCAGACAAAAGAAAATCTAAAACTTGAAGATGGATATCACCTCGATTCCTCAATGAGCCTTCTCTCTTCCGTCAAAGCCCTTCTCTCTTCCATGCACTCGGCTATAAACTGTTCTTTGTCTTTCACTTTATTTTCCCTCATGTTGTGTACACTCTTCAGCTCCTTCTCCAAGTGATGCTTAAGAGCTCTGGACTGCGGTGATGTGTCAGATATGTCATGGAGACGTCAAATGTCACCTCAGCTTCCCACTCCAACTTCTTTGCGTTGAATTTCTGTTGGTCTTGTTGAAGTGTCCTCCGGTCATCTTGTATGGCGATCTGCATCTCTTTGAATCTGGCATCCATCTGTTGGAGAAGGCTCTCCACCCTCTTACGTTCTTCCTCCATCTGTCCATCATGTCAAAATGACGTATGTGAGATATCAGAAAATTACGTGAATTCTCTGCTGGTCCAAATCTTCTTCCTTCCTGCGGACTTCCTTCTCTCTATGTTTCAGGCTATTCTCTCTGTCTTCATGCCGCATGGACACTTCCATGTCAACCTGCGCTTTTCAGATTTCTGTGAAGAATCTGTGCGGCACCTGGTCCTTTATGCTCTTCAATGTAAATGTGGAACTCTCCACTTGATTCATCAAGTCGTTCAGGGCATTAGTCTGCTGTGTTTGCCTGGCTAGAGCTTGTAATTCTTGCCTGTGCAATTCTTCTTGTCTCGCTTGGGATTGTCTGTACTGCTGTTCTCTGACTTCAGCCGCTTCTCTCTGCAAACTTATCGCCTGAAATATTCAATCTTAAACTATGTGAAGATTCTGTTGGACCAAGCATTTGAGATGAGTAGATAGTCGAGTTGTTATACCTGATTGATCTCTTCTCTCTTCTCAAGCTCAAGTCTTGTAGCTGTCTCTTCCATCTGTCTCCTCATCGTCCTCTTTTCTTCTGCGTGTGCTTCTGCTTGCTCTTCGAATCTTTTCTTCAAGTTCATCTCTTGTACAAGCCAGGCTTGCTTTTCGGCCTTAAACACAGATTCCATAGACGCGATCTTCTCTTCGTAACGTGCTCGTTGTGCGGCCATCTCTACGTCATGATCACGTGCCATACGAGTCATTTCAGACGTGACGCTGAGTACCTGAGGTTTCAGTGAATTTCGAGATATTTTGTAGCACCGACCTTGTCATCTCCTTGGGCCCTTGCTTGGTGCAATTCTTGGGCATATTTTTTGTTGACTAATGATAATTCACCAGACAGTTGCTGCTTCTCTTTTTCTGCCTTCAGTTCCTGTTGCTTGGCAACTTCTAGCTTGTTGAATAAAGCGTTAACCTATTCGATCAGCAACGAGATTATACAGCACCCTCTCACCTCCTCCACAGGAACTCCAGTCTGTTGTACAATCACAGGTGCTTGGGCTTGTACAGCCGGGGGTGCTGTGACGGGAGCCGGTGTGAACGAGGGGGTTTTCACGGTTACTGGAGCCGGCTGTTGTACGGAAACAACCGCAGGTGTCGTTGTTACTGAAGCTGCTGGTGCAGCCGCTTGGACTGCTGGCGCGGATGCGGGTGTAGGGGCAGGAGCGGGCGCTGTCATGATGAGTAAGAAGAGAAATAATCGAACCAACTTGGTGCAGGTGAAAATCCAGGAAAACCGCTACTTTTGATAGGTCTTCTCGCTGGTGGGGCCGCAGGTGTTTCTGCTGGGACAACAACAGGTTTTGGCTGCGACTCATTAGGTCGGTGTTAATCTCAAGTTTCAACGACCTCTTCAGCAGGAGCTGGATCGCTTGTGCCAAAAATTCCTCCGGGCCTTCTCCTTCCAGCTGCTGTTTCTATTGGTTTTTCTGCGATAGGGGCAGAGCTGTTATCTGGTAGACCGCCATCATCCTCAGGGAACATGTCATCATCTGATCATTTCAGAATTTTGCAATGCACAAAAAAACATGTTTTTTGCGGTGCTTTTGGTGGATCTTTTGACTCCATATTGTGCTCTGGCAACAATTTTGTATCTTCAAAATGCTGGAATTTTCCGGTATATCTTTATATTGCAAAGCCTTGGACTTGGAATATTACCCCGCGGACACGGATTTGTACCAATTTCAAAATTATAATTTGAAGCAGGTGGTCACGTCGCTTACCGGGATTATAAAAAAATAATCGCTTTCAAAATTAATTTTGAACTTTGTACAAATCCGTGTCCCCCGGGTAATAAGAGGATGAGTTAAAAATATCTTTTTTAGCACAAAAATCACCATGAAATGACAAGTTATTTTTCAATGATGATAACACTTAGATTAAAATGAATCAAAATATGTAAAACAATTTTTGCTTTTGTACAATATGGAATTTACCTTCTTCCTTCGCAGGTGGCTTTTTGGCAGGAGGTGCTTTGAAGCCGGGAAAGCCTCCTGCAGCAGGTTTTGCCGCTGCAGGCGGTGGGTCATCTGCAACTCGATTTGGTTTATCGTCATCCAAAAAACTCGCGCTGTTAGAGTCAATATTTAGCCTCTATATATTAATCCTGTTCATGCAGCGGTTTTGTACGGTAATCACCACGCTTTTTAGCAAGTCTAATTACATTATTAAATAAAATTCATTTGCAAATCAATTTCTGAAGTTGAACAGAAGAATGTTTTGAATTTCACCCGAGCATTACGGCCTTCTTTGGGGCAGCTGCTGCTTTTGGGGCGGGTTCTGAGGTCGCTTTGGCTCCAAAAGTGAATCCAGAACTTTTTGTTGGTGGTCTTGACGCCTTTGGTCCTGGTGTTGGTGTTGGCTTGGGCTCAGCACTTGAGCCTAGATTCGATCACAAAATCAACTTCCATATGTTTCTCAAGATGGAACACAATCATTTTTGAAGAAGATTGTTGAATTGACGTACTCTCGCTGGCAACAGCAGGAGTTGGTGGCGATGCTTGTGATGACATTGGAACTGGCGGCGATGCAGCCTTAGCTGGTGTTTTTGCTAGAAATGAGAAGCCAGGAAAACCTCCTCCCACTCTCTGAGCTGCTGGAGTAGCTGCCGGAGCGGCTGGTTTTGATGGGGCTTTAGATTGTGGCTCATCTTCTTCATCACTGCCTTCTTCGTCATCTGAAGGCCAATCAACTTCGAAATCGGGAAGGCCGCTGCCTTTCGGAGGCATGATCTTACAGAATGCGGGCCGTTATCCCAGCTCAAATATTTGAACTTCTAACGTTTTTTGGCGGGAACTTCAAAATTAATTCAAAAGGGTGCAGATCCGAGTTTTCATCGAAAACTAAGCTCTTTGTTCTCATCAAGTCCAATCCAAAATTCCAAAATGTGGATTTGCAGTAGGAATGCCTCTATAGCAGACGAAATTGGTGACACTGCGGGACCGACAGTTGCGAGATGAAAAAAATACTGGGTGTACATATTTCCCACAAACGCAACACGATCAAATCATGCCAGAGGTCATTTTGGATCAGAAGATGTTGAGAATACTGAGAGCTCGCCAAGCCGTAGAGAGATTACGAATGGCCGCCTCTCCATTAGAGGTAATCAACTTACATGATGACACGATCTCACGCGAGTAGGTCGTGCTGGAACGGCATTTTTGTGATACGTCAAGTCAGCACGAGAAGCAGTCGTTATCTATTATCTATGAAGAAGCCGAAGAATGTATATAAATGTGAATATTCTGAAATTTCACCATGAACTTGTTTTGACCTGCGCGTTGACCTTCGTGTTTTTGTGGGGGCAACAGCCCTGTGAAGACAAAGGAATACCAATCTCTAAAGTCCTTTTGCAATCCTTATGCTATTATACTAATACCATAGTGCCGTGGCCTGTCCAAAACACTAGCATAGAATAATAGAAGAGTTGTCTTGGCGGCTTCGCCGTGCAAGTGCGCTAAAACCCTAAACCCAGACGATTTTGCGGCCTCTATTTATCAAAGCAAACCTCTCTGCTTTTTCTCCAATTCTTCAAATGCTCCTGGAGCAAACATCTTCTTCACCTCTCAGAATTAATAAAATTAATTAACATGAATAAAAATGAAGAAAAGAATTATAAGTTTGGGAATTTCTGAGGACTTTTGCACTTGATGAAAATCCGAAATCTCTCACCTTGTCTGGAATATTTTTGGCCGTTTGGTTTTTCAAAAGTGCAGTGAACCAACTGAAAAACTTCTTGCTGAGAGCCTTTTTGATGCTTTCTACCGTCTTTGCTCTCTCTGGCTTCTCGACGATCCTCTCAATCACCGTATTGATCAATTTTTCCTGGTGTGATTTCAGATCATCATGGGTGGGTAGACAAGAAATGTGCCACCAGGCTGTCTGCGCCTCTCATGATAAAACAAAACGCATCCACAAAGATTTTTAAAAATATGATCTTTGTCACAAATTCGTAATAATCGTCACCATGGATGGGCGCCAGTCGTCAGTAAGCGCTCGCTTTTCCACATCAGAATATCCCTCTTCAGCTTTTGAAAATAGAGGTCGCATCTCCTCTGCCTATTCGATGTTATCACCATAAAATCGACTCCACAATACTACATACTGACTCTTCAAAGGTCTCCTGCACTGCCTCTTGTAATCTGGCACAAGCACCTGCGTATTTGGCGCGCGAGATCATCTTGCCGGCGAGGTGCTTGTTGACGCTACATCAATCAGCACCAAAACAAGATCATTGTAAAGACCTTGTTTGGCATTTTTCAAAAGCATAGTCACCGAACGTATCGGATAACAATGCAAATTCACCCGAGATATCTTGATCATGTGAGTCGTCTTAATTCTGAGTAACTCACATGTGAGAAATGCAAACAGTATAATCAGTACAGACGTATGTCTCATCGTGTTGTTCGTTGCGTGTCGATCTATCATGACATTTATTTCAACGTCTCGTTGTAGTTTTAAACCTGTTTTATTTATTTATTGATTTTGGCCTCAAAAAGAAGGAGGTTCAGCCCTCAAAAAATAGTCGCCAAAGTCAACAAAACTTTCCATACGTCCCGGTGTTTGTCTGCCCACATTTTCCAGCGTCCGGATACAACGTTTTTGGCATTGGAGTTATCACTCTCTCGTTTCTCAGCCCAAGAAACTGTACCTTAGGATGTACCTCATCCTCTTCTCCCTGTGCTTGATGTTTTCGCGCGCAACTGCGGTGAAGTGCAACGACAACCTCCCTTCTTGTGGAAGTTCTTGCTACCACCCAAACGACTACACATGCTTCACGAATTCCAACACTGGGAGAAAAGTGTTGTGCCCTGCAGGAACCGAACAGTGTTCCGGTTTTTGCATTGCATCCTGTGGCTACACTTGCAGCAACGGACAGGTGACGTGTCAACCTGACACTTGACATTTGACATGATACTGAACCATTGTAGATTGCCCGCAAAGAGGTCAACACGTGTCCACCTTCTTGTGCGAAAGGACAATCGCCTTGTGGTGGACAATGTGTCGACTCTTCGTCTTTCTGTTGCATCAACAACAAGCCCACCGCCATCTCATCATGCCCAGCTGAGCAACGGTTCTCCAACAACATCACACCCTGCAATTTTACCCTTGTCAATGTAGGACAATTGTGGGATGGACAGGTGATGTCATATCTGCCCAAGTGTTCTCAACCTTTCGTAGTTGCGCAACAGCTTCGGGCCGGGGGCAAACAACGTGACTTTCTACCTCAAGGACGGTATGATCAGAGACGACCGCGGGCAGATTTGCTACATCGCTTCAAACTTCCAGTTTCAATGCAACCTAAAGCCCCAGACATCTGACTACATATCTTTCGGAGTCTCACCCAATCATTTTCTGCTGTACAGAGGCAGCGCCGTCTTCTATCAATTATCTGTTGGTACTGGAGGATTCAACATCTACACCAAGGAGATTCCCAACAGCGGTAGAATCGCTTTGAGAATGCAAGACCAATGTACCTACTTGAAACCCATATATGAGGAATGCGACAATTTTGCGATGGAGAATGTCGGACAATTGGAGGACGGACAGGTAAAATCTCCAATTCTTTTTATTATTTTTGATTCAATACAATCGGTGATTTGCTAATCTTTTGCAGGTTCGTTTTAACTTTGGGGAAGGTGCAGGAAATGTCAGCTTCACACTGGATCAAGGCATGGTCAAAGACAATAGGGGTCAAATCTGTTACATTGCCGATAATTACCAATTTCAATGTAACTATGTGACACAGACCCCCGACTTCAAGCTCTTCGGGATCATCGATGGATTTTTCGCTTGGAACGGGAGTATCACCTTTTTCAAATCACCAGTGGGTACCGGCGGATACAACCTCTATACCGAGCCTTTATATCCGGCTTCCAGCACGGTGATCAAGATCAAAATCACCTATCAATGCAACAAGACCATGCAGACCACTGCGGCTACAACCTCACAGCAGCAAACTTTTGAGACGTCAACAACGTCGTCAACACAGCCAAACGCATCCACAACTAAATCTACTGAACTCCCATCTACAACGAGATCCTCTTCCTCTTCCACTTCATCCAGATTAAGCAGATCATCTACAACCAGATCATTTGGACAGTCTACGAGATCTACAACCGCGTCTTCATCCTCCTCTACTCCAACCACCAGTACACCCTTCACTTGCAATAATTTTACGCTCACTAATGTCGGACAGCTTCTTGATGGCCAGGTAGGATTAAATACTTTAAGAAGCAATCTTGAGGCTCTTTTTTAAAATTTTCCAGGTGAAGTACAGCTTGGAAGAAGGGCCACACAACTTGGTATTCACTATCCAGGACGGTCAAGTTAGAGATAACCGAGGTCATATCTGTTACATCGCTACAAACCATCAGCTCCGCTGTGATTACGCCGCACAAACAGATGACTTCTCTTCTTTCGGGATCAGCAATGGATATTTCTCCCACAAGAACAGCATGGATTTCTTCAGAGCACCTGTGGGGTTAAGAGGACACAACATCTACACTTCTCCCGTTCACTCGGTGAATCTCAAAGTCCATCTCAAGGTAGAATACCAGTGTTCACCGCCGAAGAAGACTCCCCTGCAAATCAACTTAAAGCTTAAATTGAAATAGATACAAGATGAATAGACGTATCTGTTTCGTTGTAGACAGTCATTTGATTTTTCCGAACATTTTACGTAATCTCACAATTATTTTCATGCGGAAAATCCGCCCCTTCCGCAAACTTGAAAGATCCGGTCGTTCCTCATAATCTCGACATTTTCTGACACATGTGACGTCGACAATACAGCCGGGTCACCTTCTCTGAGACCGTATTCCTCTGTAACCGGTTCTTGTCGACCGGAAGTTGCCGGAAGGAGTTCTGTTACTGGGGAAACCAGGAAGTCAAATTTTGTGTCTGTTCATCACCTGCCATTTTACTAGCTTCTTCTTATCACCAACCACAAACCCCAACCATGATACCCAAACAAGGAGAGTCGCTTTCAGAGGCTGTCAAATATGTCGTCAAGTCATCAGAAGAGGTGCTGAAGGTATGGGAAGACTCGATCACTGCGACCGTTGAACGTTTCCAGCGCATAGAGCAGAGAATCTTGGAGCTCAACGAAAAAGAAGCTAGATTGGGCCAGTTGCAGCAGATAATGACAGAAAATGCAGAAAAGCAAAGCCAGGTGATCGTCTTCAATGTGGGGGGAAAGAAGTTTGCAACACACAAAGAGAATCTGTTGAGGTTCGAGGACACATACTTCTCCGTATTGCTCGGAAGTGATAGGTGGAAGGTGTGGTATCGGCGGTACCGCCCATCCTAAAAACATACAGCCAGACGAAAAGGGCAGATATTTCATCGATAGAGACCCCAAACTGTTCGCAATAGTCATCGCATACCTTCGCACAGGAAAGTTGGAGTACCCGCCAACTGAAGAGCAACGAATCTTTGAGGAATTAGATTACTTCCTGCTGCCATCGCCAAAACCTGCACAACCAGTACCTAAACCAACAGAGCCTTCAGATGTGACGCCGTCCGAACAAACTCCAGTAGTTCAACAAAACGCTGCGCCTGTGCGCAGGTTACGACCACGTCCAAGGTTAACCTTCCACAATCATGCGTAAATAAAGAATCGAAACAATTTTGAAATAAAAAACTGAATATTTATCATCTACATCGTTGTAGTTGGGTGTTCGGAGACGGCATCAATCAGATTCTCGATCAGAGTTGCGTCCAGTAAAATGAGCCTGTGATCTCTTCCCGGGATCTCTATTATCTCTATCTCTGGTACTGATGGATCGAATTTATGTAGACCCAAATATCTGCAGAGTTTTAATGTCTTCAGCGTATCATAATTCAAATAAATGTCAAGTTGGGTTCTCGGCAAAATGGAAAAATAACAATTGATCTAATACCTTTGAAAATAATTTAAAGAGGAGTACGGCACAGAACCGTCACCACAGCGGTTATACTGATACTCTTTGAAGCCCTCTAACGGCCCCTCCTTCACATCGATTCCGTCTATCCTGTCTCGAATTCAAAATTTGAACACAGGGTATCCCGCCAAAATCTAAGAGCGGATAAAAATAAAACACGAAGAAAATTGACAGAAATCTCACTTGGTTGAACTCCGCATCTCCATCACCGTGGTGTGTAACGTTGTCCCTGACTGGCCCATGAAACGGTGTGTGGTGGTAGTGGATAACTTGTTTCGACGTTGCTCTCCGGGAAAATGATGGGAGAAGGTCCTCTGCCGGGTGTCGTTCGTCTCGTATATGACCCCTCCTCTACAACGGTATCCATTGGAGCACGCTAAGAGGTCCCCTTTTGTGTCTAAATATACCTTCACATACATCAGCGAATTCTTTCCTCTTTGACAAAAAGTCGAGTGTCTCTTCAATATTCCAGGTAATTTAAACTCGACCAAATCCTCACCTTCCCTTGCTTCTGTTTTAGACAATAACTCGTCTCTGTGTCTGTGCCAGTACCGTATATCATGATGTGCTTCACTGGTGGTGGCCTCAGATTTAGAGGTAGATCTGAGTATTCTTTATGGCAATTGGCCAGAACAGGCTCCCAGTTCTGTCCGTTGATGACCTGTCGTCTCGTTGTAGACGATGTACGGAGTTTCGGAGTTAAATACCTCTATGGGCTGGTCCTCAGTTAATTCCCCGTCTACAGCTCCAAATAGTGGATCTTTCATGTAATATTCCTCGAAAAATTTCCATGTGTTCTTAGAACATCAGTCATGTTGACACACATGTCACGACATATTTCGAATGACACTCACGTGTGCGCCGCTGTCCTCTAAGACCTCTCTTAGATTCTTTTTAATAAAGTATTGGTCCCCACTCTCCCTTGTGTTACAACTATAACCTGTCCCCGACGGAAATAACATCGGTACACTTCCTTCCAAAATATTATTATTTTTATTTGATTTCATTTATATTTTTTCGTAATTCGGAAAAGCCACAAATGGAACAAAATTCGCGTTGTAGTTTTGATTGTAGAAACAGCTCACCAAATGTCCTGCATATGTGTTTCATCTCATCATACGACAAGAACAAGTCTAGGCCGTTTCTGAACCCAGTGATGACGGACCTCAAAAGCCGCGGGGCTCCGAGGCACGGTGCAGCTATGGCAACCAGAGTGTGGAGATTCTCGCCGATCCACTGTGGATCTTGTTTGTGGATCCACCATAAAAAGTACTGGACCACTTTGTAGCCTGGAAATGTCGGCAAAATCAACGCAACTGTTTGGTGTGTCTTTCTACTGCCAAAAATGATTACAATTTGCTCGAGAAAATGCGCGAATGGTTCGACAAGGCGATATGGTTGGAATCTTTCAGAGTAGAATAAAATATTCACCCATGCTGTGAGCACAGATGACCACTTTGATCCCGCAGCTCCTCCGCAACTCTTCCACTTGTTTTCTTGTCCTCGTGAAATAACCATCTCGGCTCTCTAAGTGCTGTGGCGCCACCCTCCAGTCATACTGTACAAGTCATTTCAATTTTCATAGATGTTTCTGGATCACAAAAATATTTTTATGGTTTTTAAAGTTGAAAGATGTGAGAGACTCACTGAAGCGGCCATGAGATTCTTGCCGTCGACGTAACCGAGATCTGTAAGTGCGCTAATTACCGTGCCGAACACGGTAGAGTGCGACTTGAAAGGTGCGCTCTTGCTCAAATAATCGATGCCAGAAAGTCCCTCAGAAGCTCTCAATCTTATTCCTTGGAAGATGAGCTCGTTGTAGATGTACATTTCAAGCACAAAAGAAATATTCTTTTTTGAAGATAATATTGACTCGTTGTAGATGAGATACCTTCTGGGTCTGAATAACCATCTGGGTTGAGGGCGATGTGGTTCACCCATGTTGCCTGTACAACTGTCAACACTTCGTCCTCGTTTATTATTTCTACAACGGCTTTGCCGCTGATAAAAACTGAGCACCGAATGTATTGCGTCGTAATAACACATCGTCGCAGCAATGATAACGATGCCAAGAGGATCATACATGTTCTTCCCGGTTGTGTTCGTCTTCGTCTCTATGCTTATCGCCTTCTTCTTCTTGGTGATGCTTTTTTAGAGTATCTAATAACGCCGCTTTGACTGAATGTGTGTTGGATACAAACTGTCATGTTCAGATACTTCATATCATCTGGATTCACCTGATCTTTGAACAATTTTCTGCCGAGTTTTCCCACACTGATCCATATCCTCTTTCCAACCCATTTTTTCTCTGTTGAAGCTTGTGCCTCCAAAACCGAGGAGGCGAGACCTGACACCATTAGGATCATCATTCTAAAGAGACCACTTGAAGGATCTGACCTGGAACGATTAAGATGGGGTATTTAGGCCGAAATCCGGCATCGTATTTCTCTTTTCCAATGTTTCTGGCATCACGATCTCCTTCGGCCTCTAGGATGGTGGGCCCAAAATCCATCACGTCGCAGTGATGTGATGACGGCGGGAGCTGTTATCTTCCTGAAGAAAATTCGGGTGTACAAAATCTGCTCATTTCTGGAATTTGCGGGGTGAATCTACAACGAGGTGTGACATCACACAATTCAGAATCACATTATCGCAATCATCATGGCGTTGTCCTACCGTGCTTTGGCAGTGTCTCGTATGTCACAGAAAGCTGCAGTCTCTGTGAATAGATCATTCAGAATCACACAGTTGACTCCAATCAAGAGAGTATTTTCGACAGAGGCAGCACAAGAAAAGCCAACACCCCACCTTAACACTATTGCTGGTCCAAGAAAGGTTCTATATGAAGTTGCTGCTGAGAAGGACGATCAAGCAGCGGTGAAAGACGCCACTGGTCACAAAATAGAAAAGATACTAAGAGTGGAGGGCGATGATTTCCTTGTTTTTCCAAGAAATGTGGACCCAGATATGAATGAAGAAGTTGCTGAGAAGACTTACAGAGCCCTTTTCGAGGTGATCAAAATACTGATCATCGGTGATTTTGATCGATCCAGAAAAGACAATTCAACGTGCCACCTCAGGAAAGAAAATGGTATCTGAGCCTACTCGGTGCTTACTCCAAGAACACAAACATCACGAAAAGTACTGGACTCGCTTACGACCATACAAACTGGCATGTCGAGAACAAAGACCTTTACGATGGTAATTTTTCTGATCACCTTCCATCCCTCTTCGTGATTTTAAATTCATCAAGATGAATTCGTCTTCGTCTTCAAGTGGATCTCTTAAATTATGTTTGTATTGCACTGAAAATTATCTTTTGTGATGATCAGGCACATCCTGTCTGCAAAACGTGATGCAAGACTGAAGGAGTCATGATCATCGTTACACATCAGTAAACACGCACCATCCTTCTGCAAAATACAAAAGTACACCCACCTTTTCTGGAACATTTTCAACTTAAAAATACTTTTTCTAGAATTTTTTAAAAAGATTCCTCGAAATTTCCTGAAATTTCCAGTGTACTTGATCGACCCCAACTTCATGGGTTGGTTCACACTTAATTTGTTGCATCTGTGGATGCTCGAAGTGAAATCCAGACCTTATGGCAGCAAGGGTATCCAGTGGAGGGAGAAGTATAACGACACTTTTTGGGGAGATGTAGAGAGCCGAATCTTGGGTCTCGGGGTGAAATTTCGTCGAAATTCCATGGGTTCGAGAGATTGAGACGCGTGGTGACGTGTACAAAAATGCTGCAGTGTTGCAATAGGAAATGTTTATTCTTGCGAAGCTAAAAGAAATTGACGGATCAAGACAATAAAGATCTTTATCTGACACAGTACTGCGGCAGAGCCGCTTTCTAAAAAAATACACAAGATCACACGAATGAGCGAATCTGACCAATAAAGGTGACGAACCCACTGATTTTGGGAAGAGAGAAGAAAAGACTCGCAAAGGTCTACTTGGGAGCTGTATTAGCCTATGACGAAGGGCTTCTCCACGGTGATGCCATCCTCGCCGACGCGTTGTGGAGGTATGAACGATTCTCCGCGATTACAACGCCGATTTTTAGCATCACATTTTTTGCATCTGGAAGTTTTGGAGCACTGAAAGTATCAGGAACGTGTACCAATTGTCATCGGATGTCAATCCTAGAGCCCTGGCAGCTCTCGTCAAGTATGTGAGGAGAGAGCTGAAGGTTTTAGAAGGGATCACGGAGGAAGAGTTTCTATATCAGGGTTCTGTTCAGTGGGGCAGACCTATCAAAGCTTCTGCATAAAATATAATTTCAGATCTTTGTGGTAGGAACAAAACAATTCATATTTCGATTCACCATCTCTCGGGGCACAATAATACTTTTTAGCAGAAGTGACAAATTATATGATCAATATCGACTAATATTAATTATATTACTGCCTCGCAATCTGCAACAGTCATCACATCCGACGTGGTGTAACGGTAACATCGCTCGCTTTCACCGAGCAGCCCCGGGTTCGATTCCCGGCGTCGGAAATTTTGCTCAATTTTTTGCATTTTTTTCTCGCAATTTAAACACTGAATCTCCTCTGATACCTTTCTTATTTTCTCTCTCTTTTGCCTCCTGATTACAGCTCCATACAATCAAAACCGTGAAGGAGGGAAGAGGGGACGAAGAAGCTGAGAGATCGAAGATAAGGAGGTCAAGAAGTTGCAAGAGTTGAGTTCAAGAACACATATATTCTGAAATTTCCAAAAAGGAAATCTGGATTTATTCGTGGCACGTCCTCTTAAATCTTGGAAGACTCCACATGACTTCTCTCCTGTTCAGCAGTTCCAAAGCATAGCCGAAAGTCTGGTCTTGTGTATTGAGCACCGCATGGGACCAATCGAAAGGAACGTAAATTATATCACCGGCCTCTTGTGTACATTCCAAAGGTCTCTGCTCTTCTTTGAGGGATTTGTAATCTTCCTGAAGCCAAAGCGAAATATGCTTTTGGCTGTTGTAGAATGAGATTTTGTAATATACAGCTCATATGCTGTGCTCGCAACATCGTGAGATATAGAGTTGGAAATGCGGCTGTGCCGCGGCCTTTATGCCGACATTGAATGTTTGGTTCTGATAAAGACGTGCCTGTAGATCGCCTGAAGCGGTGGGTACATGAACCATTTCTTTTGGCCGCTCACGACCAAGTTGGCCGCATCGGCGTGGATGTGGAAAGGCGCTCCAGAGTTCTTCGCACCCAGATAGAAGTGGATGCTGTCACTTCCGGTACTTCCATAGGAGACGGGACAAATGAGGGAGGGGGTGGGAAAAGCGCGAGAAATAAAGTCTCCAAGTCCGGAGAGGCCTGCCGCTGTGATCTGGAAATTTCAGTGAAATTTCGCGAGACATGATAAGCCAGCTCCAGTTGTAGAATCACAAATTTCAGGAGGATAGACAATCACCCCATTGTTCTTTTGGAAGATGTACAGAGGCATGGCTGACTCATTCAACACATGATGAATGTAATAGTCCTCTAATGTGCTGATCTTGTGTGGCATCTTGAAGACATTGGCGTAAGGTACCTGACTTTTACTAAGAATAACAAGAATCTTTTTGGAAAATTCTGACCTCGCCAACTGTCACTTTAGATTTTCCGTTTTTCCGGACGATCTCTGGTACTGTGAGTGTCGACAATTCTTCGAAATTTCGCAGAAATTTCATGGCGTTCTTGATGAGGACGGGTTCCCCTTCTCCCACTAGTCTTCTGATTTCTGAAAAGTCTGACTCGTCTCGGATATTTACCACGGGTAATTCACATTCTCTTCCAGCTTCTCTCGCCCATCTACAATCGTTCAATTTATTGATCACGTGATAAGCAAATTCGCGATAACAACCGCCGAATTTCACCGAAATTAACGTGATTTTCAAAATTGAAGATTTTACTTTTTGGAATTTCCGACGAAATTTGTAAAGGAGAGATTGGCGGGAAGACGCCCGGCACTGTCAGGGGTCTTCGGATTCCCGCCCAAATTTTCCAGGAATTTTATGGCCTCAACGTCACCGCTCTGATATGCCAGATGTAGTGCTGTCATGCCGAATTCTGGGTCTTTTTGGTTGATAAATCTAAAAGTTCTTAGGAATTAAAATTTTATTTCTAGAGAAATATCCAAGAAATTCACAAAAGAATTGCCTCACAGGCGTTGAAATATTTTACATCACACCACTGCATGTACAATGAGTCATGATGCACAAGCTGAGAGTGATTCCTCTCATAAACTAAAATTACCTCCTCTTTAGGTATTTGTAAAATGACTCACTTGACACATTTGGCACGGTTACTACCGCCACATAATTCTTGTTTTAAAATCCGTGTCCTCTCACGGTTTAAATATTGTCTGTGGGTGTTATAAATTTGAAAGTCAATTTATTTAATTTAATTTTTTTTGCACATCATCGAGCTAAAAATAGACAATTAGAGATCATGAGGTGTACCTGACGGCGTTAACTTGTACAGTGTGCTGTCCGTTTAGATGCTTCAGTTCTTCGGGGATCTTCTGATCATCTCTGCTGAGTATCGCCTTCAGAATGACGGAAGAGGCGGAGATGGGTAGAGGTGTAGTGCTGATCTCAAAGTTCATCGTGCCGTTGGCAAAATGTTCGAGGATGGAATACGGTTCAACGGTTGGCTGGCTAACGAGGAGTAAGGATCATAAATATCAATAATATACTTTCAGTGATCAAACACTCGTGCCAAAATAAAGAGATGATTTAGAATCGTTATGGAGTGATCGCGACGGGCAGATAGAGTTAGGAAGATCAGTTCACCTCTTGCTGGGGATAAGTCTCCCTAAAGATTCATATATTGCTGCAGGGCCCACATAAAGGGAGGCCGCGATGATAATTAGAGGTAAAATGCTGGAGATGATGGCCCATGTGCCCGGCTTAGTCGATGTCTGTATCTCTTTCTTTTTCTTTGTGTTCAACGTCGAAGGTTTCTGTGGTTTCTTCATTCTGCTCTTGCGCGATCTGAAAATGCCATCAGAAAATTCACTTTGTACAAAAGTGGACTTTCCCCGTATTTTATTCCCTGAACGCAGACACACGAAATGGGAAGAAGGTCCTGATTTATATGTCTGGATATGAACGACAATCTCTACTTTCGTACTATACGACCTTCCGTTTAAGGATGTACATCAACAACCTCTTCTATTTGTTTAATGCAGCAGAGGTTTTTGGAGGCGCTTCTCGAACGTACAAGCATAAGGACGAGAGGAAGGTTGAAGGAGATATTGAATAAGTGTGGATGACATCACATCACGAGTAAGAAAGAAAACAAGATGGCGCAAAAGCAATACAATAAGCTGCATCTTGGGTAACGACTACACAGATTTCTGTCCATTGGAGATGGTCCAAAGAGGGGCCAGTTCTCGGGCATCTACCCGCCGGTGGAGATTTAGAAGGTTACTTTTACAACAATGTTCCTTGGATAAAGACGGAGAGAAAGGGAAATCATTTTCGTTGTTTTATTTCCTTCAAACACGTGCCGTGCGTAAGAAGCCCAGGGAACATAAAATACCGAAATGTCGAAGAAAAACACCTACTCTACCCTACAAAAAACCAAATAAATTAATTTCCACAAAAATACTGATTTCAGTCAGAATTTCTGAAAATCCTGAAAATTAGACCTGTCAATCATTGTCTGGTTGTAGAATCACTCCTCTCGCCTTGGAGTCCTCTAGAATTTTCTCCAGTATTTCTGTCTGGTCGAGTTGTAGATGGAATTGATAATTTAATTCCCACAGCTCGTAGCTCATCGGGATCGATCTTAAAGATCTATAGATTACGCTCTCGGTCTCGTCCGCGTGATTCTGCCTTCTCTCGATCTCGATCAACCTGAGGCGGTCAACAATCGCGCGTTGTAGACGAGCTAATTTTGGTGAAATTTCCGTTCGTTCGTCTACAATGAAGAGGGTTTTACTTGGTCCAACACTCTATCTTCTCATTGGAATACGACATTTTTTGTGTGTTTTTCAGTGCATTGATAAGTATGGATTTTGCCCTGAAATAATTCTTCTTATCTGTCTCAAAATCGGATGCCCTAGTTGTAGATGAGAATACTGATGACGTCATCATTCGTCACCATATGTACAGTCTCAAGTTCTCTGGTTGGATATCCATCAGTTTCTCGTACATGTTTCGTAGTGAATCAGGCTCTTTTTTGGATATGTAATTGAAGAGAAATCGGTTGTGGTATTCGTATTCATCCTAAACATGTTTATCATTTGTTTTTATAATTTTATTTATTTTTTTCGGCTAATTTTTAATCTTTTTCAAAGAAAATATGGACGCTAAATTACATGTCTGATGCAGTGTAGTTGGTCATATCTCGGGTCTCTTGCGTAAAAACTGTTCATTTCGTCCTCTACAACTCTGTCCTCCTCTCCCACTTTCACTTCCAGACATCTACAACTCTTCAGCCGGAGTTTTACGAGATCTCACTGACATGGACCATAACATCTGCCTGACTTCTCTCGATTTTACACTCATTATTCCTTGGTCTACAGCGTTGTAGACAGATTGTGTATTTCCCGTGAGTTGTACAAACTTCACATAACAGAGCCAGGCGGCATCTTTCATGACGTCATCCGAATGTACATTGAGATATCTTTGGGGGGTTATTCCTAATAATAACTGGTAGGTGGCAAGTGCGTCCTCTACAACGATTCCCTTCGGCTGCGGTGCGTCGGTCTACAAATTTTCAGAAAACATTGAGAAAATTCGAGGAAAAATTGTCGAAATTCACCTCAAAAGAGGGAATGTTCTGCAAGAACTGAATTGTAGAAGGGCTAGGATTAGTAATCCGTAAGAGCGCCGCCTTCATCAGCAAAAATAACTCCCTCTTGGTGTTGGATGATGAGCCCATGTCTGAGTAGACATCAAGGAGTTGCAGTACCAATTCAAAAGGATAAGCTTGTCTCTCGAGCGCGTTTGTCAGGATCTGACAGCTGTCGGTTATATCCATTTCCTGCGAGATTTAATCATGATAGTTTTTTCACTTTGCCCACAATGTACAATGTGGCGAATTTATTCATAACACAGCCTATCACAATCCTTATTCACAAAATGCCACAAGTTTGCCAAAAGGAGAGATTATTGAAATATTTACCCGTTCAAAAGAAGCGTAAATGCTCCACAGTAGCGGATGCAATTTTTTCCTCAGAAATCCTTGCGCTCTCTCCCTGCCAGTATCGATGTCCCCCAAGGCGCCATATAATGATATCGCGTTGTAGATGAGTCCTCCCATGGATGTGGGGTCGTCCCCCATTGTCGATTGCACAGAATCGAGTATATAAGTGACCTGTACATGTGAGTTGATGTCTTTATGCGGCTGTTCCAAACATCATCACCTTCTCGCTAATTCCCTGTTTGTATTCTTCTTCCACGTTTATTTCTTGCCAATCTACAACTCTAAAATTATAAACGTTCGCACCAGGCTTGCGGTAAGACTCTGTGTGAAATCTATAAAATCTCAGTGAGATTTCGCGCTCTAAAAAGTCATACCCATTTGTTGTGAGGATATGTAGATATTGTGTCCCCATCTCTGAAAACCAAGCGGAACAGTTCTCGCATTGAGGCGAAAAAGAGGTCAAAACCTCGATAGAAAACGACTCGTCCTCGAATGAATAAGGCTCTATATTGTGTCATTGAAAAGTTAAAATCCATTTCGTAAAGAAAGATGATGTGTATCTTCGCCGCAGACAATTTCACGTATAAATAGAATATTTAAAATAGGACGGTCATCACCCAAATTATTTACCTCCTATCAGGACATGTAACAGCATCGCCCTGGCTTCCTCAGGCTGTCCCATTGTACATCTCAACATTGCATACTGCAACGCCAAGAAAGCCACGTCGTGGAAATTATGTTGTGGTGCCGTGGCAGTTGATAATGACGTCATCGCATCCCTCAACATATCTAATTGGTCTTTTCCTGGTTCTGTACTCTCCACTGCCATTCGCCACAACAAAAGTGATCCAGGATTGAAGCGGATAGCTTGCCTGAATAATGTACGAGTTTCTTCCACACTGCCGAGAGTTTTGTATAGATCCAAGTAGATCTGTATATCCTCAAATCCATCCATAACGAGTTGTTCAGAAGCGAAAAATGTACCTTCCACACATCAACACAACTGCGGTTCTTCTCGAGCGCTCTGGCGAGAATTTCTAGCGCCTTCTCACGGTTGTTGTCGATTGTAACCGGTTCTCTCCCTTTAGCCACATAATCTCCTCTCTGATCCATCTCTGTATACTGCCACAGTCATCACGCTACCACCAAAATCTCGAGAAATATGCGAAAATAACATACCAGTTTGGACCAAGCGATCCATAGTTTTGGGTCGGTAGGATTCTCTGTACATTGAGACTGAAAAGAGCCCTCGTCTTCCATACTGGCGGCCCAGTACCGCTCTGCATTATTCTCGGTGTGGTTCATGTCATCTGAGATATCGTCGTATAAGGGTATGTGCATGGGGTCCCTCTCCTCCTCTACAACGCTCTGCTTCTCTACTCTCTTTTTCTTTTTAAACTATTAATTTTCAGAATCGTCATGGAGAACTCGTCAAGAGAGAGTCCTCACCTTCTTCTTCGTCTTGGTGATCGGCAGTGGCAAAACTTTCCTCTTTATGCTGGTCAATAAAGATTCATTTCTCGGCTTCAATGGTATCACGTGCGGTGCAGACTCATCCAATTGTAAATGCTTCATCAATAATTTGACCTTCTCTTGCATATTGACGCTCTTCAGTTGCGAAAGTGAGTGCACGACTGTGCTGATTTCCTCCGTCGTCTTCTTTGTGTGCGGGCTTGCTTGATGGTTACTTTGAGCGTTGTTGTCGAGCCCAACGTATTTATAAGCGGCGAGGTCACACAATAACTCGGCATCGCTCATTTCGTAAGACCTGAGACTTTTCAATATTTTAAAATAACCTTAAAAATATGATTGTATTTGCGAAAGCGACGCCTGGAAATCAAGGAAGTGAAAAACTTCACCTAGTGTGTTGGTAGGGGCAATCGTCGTCTAAACAATGACCGTGCAGCTCAAAACGACAAAGCTCCTTATTTGGATCTATCTTACTGCTATATCTCTGTTCCAAAATCTTTCCAGAGTTCACCATACTCGGATGCAACCGGTAGCCTTTGACATCATCAGTCTTTCTTCTACAATTGTCGTGATGTAGCACCTCTAAACATGTGAAGTATACTCTGATCTTCTGGTTCTTCTGGTGTCGCCGTCTCCTTGCTTACCAATGCCTCTGGCGCAGATGGTGTTGTAGAGATATCGATTCGTGTTGTGTTATCCGTTGAAGTGTCTATATTTGACTCTGTATGTTCTGGTGTTCCGTTGTTGGAAGAAAGGGAAGAAGGATCCTCTGTTCTATTTATAGGCTGTGGAACTGCGCTCTGCTCGTCTGTAATGTGTAAATACTTTCGTTTTGATTTAACAACTCATTATGGTCGAGGAATTACTGCAGTAAAACTCCAATCCAAATACATTCCAAGCACCATGATGATAAATAAAACTGTTCTCACCTGCCACAATGACCGAGTCATCTTTCAATTTCTTGATCTTCTCTCGGATTTTGTTTTCTTCTTGTATGCCCCTTCTGAGCTCTTCCTGCATCCTCTTCATTTCTTCTTGCTTTCTCGTTATGTCTCGTTGTAGTTCGAGGTTTCTCTTGTTCTGTTCATCAGCTTGCAACAACAGCTGCGATGTCTCATCCTCAGGTTGAGTCGTCGCATCTGATCCTGGTGTGATATCTTCTGTGGCTTTGTGCTCAAAAGATTGGGACTCTATCTTTCTCCTCTTCCCTGGTGGTTCTCTGCTCTATCAAAAAGGTTAATTTTTATTTTAGAATGGGCTGATCACCTTCTCCTTCATCGCGATGAGCTTTTTCAATTTCTCTATCTCCTCTAATCTCGTTCTGACCATTGTTTTAGGAATATCAGACTTCTTCTGCTTCTCTGGCATCTGTGTCGTGTCTGAAACTTCTTTTGGTGTGGATGTAATCTCGACAACGTCATCACCAGAGTCCTCGGACTCTGCATCAGAATTGTCATCGTCTAAATAGCTGGTGTCTACCAGAAGATGATTTTTCTTTGGCCTATTAAAGTCTCAAAAATGAGAAGATCATTTAAGAGTCCATACGGGGGTGGGGGTGGAACTGCTGGTGCCGGTGCAGGTGCGACTTCAGGCTGACTTTTAGTGAGGTTCGTGCGTGCTGTGTACGACCCCATTTGGGTACGGGGTTTAGTTTGAAAAGTTGATTTGGGTTTGGTGCTTGGCTCTGTATAAGTCTTTCCAGGATACCGCACCTCTATGCAAACTCAGTTTAGAAAAACGGCAAAAGAGTGGATATAGGTCGTCTTTGTAACATACCTTGGTATTCTGGAGCCTTTGTTCTCGGCTGGTGATAATGGCTGCCATGAGGTCTTTCTTGATAACTATCCGTTCGACCTCCTCTTCTATCTCCATTCATTCTTTTCGGAAACAGTTCACTCTATTTAATTGAGCACAATTGATTCCACAACGAAACGAGAATAAATGTCTTGGAAGTCGAATCATACAACAGAAATTACTGTCCATACTCACCATGTTATATGGGCTGTATTGTGGCTGTCGTGTGGGCATTGGAGGTGGAGGTGGTGGGCGTGGGACGTTCATCGATTTTCTAGGAATCTCTATGATTTCTCCTTCTTCAAGATCATGCAGTAGTACGGGTGAAGAGGGGGCTGATATGACCATATCTGTGGCATCCACTTGATCTTGAGACCCTTGGTCATTAGAATTCACTGCGTTCTGGACCATGCTCAGGAGAGCCAACCTCCTCAGCTCCTGTGCGCTCATCTCTTCTTCGATCTCAAATCAGGTGACCAGTTTCTGGAACGTAACTCGCGATCGCTTTACACAAGAATTTTTTATTTTTTATTTAATTTTTTTTCCCAGCAAATAGTTTATAGTGGTGTTCTCCATGTACACTGACAACAACGAAGAGAATCATTATGAGGAGAAGATATCAACAAGATGAAACACTTTTGTCACTCAAATGTTGACCTTTTCATTGGCCAATCACATTGTTTATTACAGCTGTGTCGATTGTTGTGTTTGTGATGATGGTGTTTGTTCCTTTGTCCGTGAGTACGATCTTGCTTCCAACATTGTCCAAAAACGACCCGCCTGAAGTTTCAGCATTCTGTGACTGTGACAACATCAAACTCTCACTTGATAACACATATTGTGACGAGTTGTAGATGCTGATGATCCCTCCATCCAGAGCGTTATTGTTGTCGAATGATCCAAACTTATTAACGCAAGACGAAGAGATGCAATAGTCAGCCGCACCATCCACAGCGACATTGTTTTTGTACTTTGAACCAGACAACAGAATCTGAGATTGCGAATAAACAGTTCCATAAGTGGCATTATTGTAGACAAAGGTGTTGTCACTGAGGAAGGACATACCAGAGTTGTAGATTGCGGATCCTCCTCTCGTCAGTTCTTTTTGATCATCTACAACTGACAAAAGATACTTACCAGATTCTGCTTGGTTGTGAGAATATGTGCTTTGTTTGTCTGTAGCTACAGTACGGAATTCAAAGAAGTAAGCACCCCCATTAGTAGCGACATTATCAGAGAGAGTATTGTGATCGGACATGAATGAACCTTCTTCCATGTCAATGATGCATTTGAAGCATTTGTGTGTCTGATCTCTCACCAGAAGAATACACTGCTCCACCTGAGGATGCTCTGTTACCAACAAAATGAGAAGAAGAGACGAAGAGAGATCCGCTTGAGTATATTGCCCCTCCAAAAGCGGTTGATGAACAGTTCAAAAATCTGGAATTGGTGACCAGAAGGACACTGCCCGACACGATTGCTCCTCCAAGAAGGATTCCAGTCGTACCGAAGAAGGTGCTATTACTTATGATGTTAGTCCCTCCTGCCAAAAAGAGAGAACCTGTCAACACTTGTCAGTTTGCGACTAACAGAAACGATAAATTTGACTCACCAAGAACAGAATTACTGTAGAGAAAGGAACAGTTTTTCACTATTCCCCCATAATCAGAAAAGATATCAGCACCATACGGTCCTGAATTTCGCACAAAAAGGCCGTCTTCCAATGTGAAAGTATTGGAAGCGTACAGGGCTGCTGAAAAGTTTCCCACATTTCCAAAGAAGGTGTTTTCTCTCAAAGTAGTGTTGGATGAAAACAGATCTATGTAAACAGCTCCACGAACTGATGTATTATTGTAAAAGCTACAATTGATAATTTGGGTGTTGTTCATAGCGACATATAATGCCGCTCCGTACACCGCAGTGTTCTGGAAGAATTGAACTGTTGAAATAATGGCCGAGGCAGGTGTCATGTTTGCCGTGGCTGTAATCAGAAAGATTGCACCGCCACACACGGTTGAAGTTGATTCCACAAATACTGAATCTATTATTGTGATGTTGGAAGACTCGGAGTAGATCGATCCTCCATACACTTTGGCTAACGCCTTATTTGCTGACATTTTGTGGACCGTTAAATTGCAATAAATGCTATAAATTCCAGAACCAAAAATACTGGTGGTACTGTAAATTGAAAGTCCTCGAATATTGATGATGGACGTCATCGTGTACAGTGCTGCGCCATATACGGAGCTGATGTTCTGAAAGGACGCATTGTAGATGTTATATACTCCGGCATCCATATACATTGATGCTCCAATGGCCCCTGTCCCATCATTGATAATAAAGTTGGAGATATTTGTGTTGGATTTGGAAAAGTATGCCCCACAACCAAAATCGCCAGATACATGCTCCATTGTCATCCCTTCAATCACTTCCCTTGAATTGTTCAAACTGTAGTAGCTGCTCTTCACCGTGTTGACCGACACAAATTCGGAGGTATAGAGATTGTCGTTGTGCTCTCCATACATTGAGCCTCCCTCAATATTGTAGAATGACACATTATGGAAGGATAAGGTAGACCTGGTATAATACGCACCGCCTCCCTGTGCGGATGACGCATTTGTGAAGACTAAATTGGACATCGTTCCGTTCGAGTCCAAGATGCCCACTCCTCCACCGCTTCCTGTTGCTTGAGTATTTTGGATGTTCAATTGGCTCATATTTATGGTAGAAAACTGAGAGAAGATTGCTCCACCAATGACCGCGCTGCTCTGGCTGAAAGTACAGTTCTGGACGGTCAAATCGTCGTTTCTGGAAGAAACATGTCCTCCGTTGCCGATGACCGTGTTGTTGAAGAAGACCGAATTTATGATGGTCAATTTGCAATATTCAGAAGTGATTCCTCCTTTGCCATCAGAAAATGAATCGTTTTCAAAGGTTGCGTTTGCGCGGGTGATGTATATCCCTCCACCCAGTATCTCTGAGAACTTGTTGCCACCGAAGTAGTGCTGTCCTCCCGAAACGTAAAGCGCTTTCTCGGTCAGTTTCTTAGGAGGGAAATCCAGAATAACTCACCGGATGCATTGGAGGCACTGCCGGAGAAAACAGATTTGTAGATGTGAGACTGCGTGTCTATCAGGTACAAAAAGCCTCCTGAAACAACATCAGATGACACGTATAAAATATAATTACCAGCTGTAGATCCTCCATTGAAAGTGCAGTTGGTGATCTGACAACTCTGTGCCTCGAAAGTTTTGATGTTGAAGCCAGTAATGGTTCCGAATGTACAATTGTTGAAGAAAAGTGAACTTCTCGTTGCATTTATATTGTATTTGGTCGAATTATCTCCAATAAAGGTTACGTCATTAAGGGTCACCTGCATGGCATCATTAGAAGTCGTTGGAGATCAAAAAATTCACTCACCAATGAATAACCATCAAAGCTGATGGAATATTGATACAGGCTGAATCCGTTTCCGTTGATCATCAAAGTGACAGAATTGGCTGGCAGTGCTGACAGAAAACATGAGTCCCCCACCGCATCTGCACCAAGAGTGATGACAACGTGGGCGCATGCCGAGTCAATCGCACTGATCGCTGAGCAGTCAGAAGATGTAAAAAGATTACGCTTACTTTGGCATAAATCTAAAGTGCTGTTTGTAGTGTAAGCGCATGCTGTTGCACAGCAGGGTGTGATTATGACCACACAAAGGACAAGAAATGCTTTCAGAGGTAGCATGCTAGCCAGCGGTTTCTAAAAGGTACTGGATTTCTGTTTGATGTGTCTGCTGCTTTCGTTGTGATGGGACATACATTTCAGATAACCAAGTCTCCCTGTCAAATATGATATCCAAGTCAGTTGTAGTTTGACGTTTTCGACATGAGGCTTTACAATTCCTTTATTATGTCGCAGAGAGCGACCTCATCACCTTACTGGACTGCTGCAAGTTCGGAAACGGCTTCCCACCTGAACTACTCAACTTTGGAGAGGCCGCTCTCAGCCTGTCTTCTGGTACAAAACCGACCGGAAGGTGCGCCGATCGACCGCGTGTCGGTGTGAAGTTCTGCGGGCTTCCAGCTCTGGAGTCATCGATGGAGCTGTGGGTGCTACTCCGGTTTATCTCGGAGTGGGCTGAGTGGACCCGTTCTGGTCGAGGCTCTGGGTCGCGACTTCTGACAGAGTCCGAAGTCTTTATCCTTTCGACGGCACGGTATGTTCCGCTCTTCAATTGATTCTGTAAGACGTGAGGATTTAAACATTTCGGAATCATTCCAAATGTAAGTAATCCCATTCGCTCTACAACGTCGTATCGCTTTCGCGCCTTCCGAACACATTCGAATTTCGAATGTTCAAAACATACCTCCAACACGACGATCTTGCCCTTCAGATCCCAGTTCTCCCTCCGCATGTCGTTCAAGTC
This sequence comes from Protostelium mycophagum, assembly GCA_002081555.1. Lineage (NCBI taxonomy): Eukaryota > Evosea > Variosea > Protosteliida > Protosteliaceae > Protostelium > Protostelium mycophagum. Next base: position 12,746 of record MZNV01001580.1, on the reverse strand, counting down.
ACTGATCAGCGATGTGTTTTCGGATACTTTCCTCTGAACATCTCCTTTCAACCGCTGTTCACCTCTAATCGCCTTGTCTTTCAAGATACCCAAAGAATGTTCCATGTACTGGCGTTGCCTTGCCAGTTCTGAGTTTTCATCAGAATTTCTATTTTCGTATGGATCTACAACGATGTAAACTGACCTTTCATTCTCTCTTGATCTTCTTTTGTTATCTTTCTCTTGTTGTCTTGTGTCACATAAGTTTGATACCTGGAATGATCAACGAAATGTCATGGAAATCTCGAGTTACGTACAGATGCTTGACACCTGCGCGCCATTGTGCGGAGTCGGTGTCCGAATAGAGTCGGTGCACGTCTTCCACAAAACATCTTATCAGCTTTTCCTTTTCTGTCAACTACAACGAGTCAACCCGATTCATTTGATCTCTAATGCAGGGTGTTCATCGTTAGGTTTGGCATCATCACCGTGCATTATTTTTGCATCGTGAATCATCTTTCCACAGAGGTGGAAATAGAAGGGCCTCAATCAACATGATGATTCACCTGTGTTCTGAACTCCTTATTGTCTCGTTGTAGTGAGTCGATTTTCAAGTTCCTGTCGTCCATCATGATCTCGAGTTGATCATTACTTCGGAGAGTCCTCTGCAGTTCTTCGTCCATCTCTTTGATCTGCGCTCTCATGTCATTCATCATCACGTCTTTCGGATCTAGTTTGATGTCAGCAACGCTTTTTCGGTGTTGGGAAATCTTCGTAGCGGAGCTACAGCTCCAATAAATGTGCCAGAGCCAAATCAAAAGTGTTTCCGTGGCATTTACTCGCAAAATATTGACGGCGAAGCCGCGACACAAGAACGGTATTACGGATACCCCGATACCACGATACCATAATAACTCACTCAGTTCGTCCTTCAACTCGTTGATTTTAAAGTCCAACACGAAGCGGTATTTCTCGAGCTCCTGGTTCTTCTGTTTAATTTCTAAAATCCTGGTCTCCTTCTGTCCGATGGTGAAATTTCTTTCGTCCACTTCTTTCCTTAAGCTTTCCTGGGAGAATGATTACGACGGTCTACAACGTTGTAGATGAAGAGAAGGCGGGAAACTCACGATGCTCTCTTCTTGTGCGGCGATTTTCTTTCTGTGCCTTTCTATGTCCTTGTCCTTTTCCCAAATATTCGAGACCAGTTGATCGTGGTCATGAACGAGCAGCTCGGTGCGCCTCTTTAACAAGGTGTTCTCACCCTTCAGAGTCATTATGCTGTCCCTCTCTACCTGCCAAGTGTCATCTTATGTGCCTTTTATTGCTCCAAATGCACTTTTCGCAGAAAAAATGTGCACCAAAATCACGCACGCAATATCACTTTGAAATTTTGGCGGTTAGAAATCACGGTAACTACCGTGAGCCGGCCGCTACCAATGCTCCGAACGTGCCAAGCACGGTTAAAATCGCGGTCATCACCGTGTGCCGGCTACTAATGGCAAAAATCATAGTGCAGGATTTGGGCAAAGTATCGAAATAAACCACTTTTGCGCACCAACGGTCCAAAGCATTGTATTCAGAGGTCATCATCTATATATAGAGTCTTCACCTGCATGATCCTCTGCGCTTTTTCGTTGCTGATGGCTAATTCAAACTCGTATTCTTCTTCTTGTTGATCCAACTCTTCTTCTTGTTGAGTTTTTAAATTTAGATTTTCCCTCTTTTCGGACAACGTCTTGTCCATCTCTTCCTGTGAAAGTTTATCCGAAGCCTTACCGCGAAATAGTTGGGTGACAACCGCGAGTTTTTTGAAGATTTCGGATACCGTTATTTAACGGTGAAAATTCAAAATTCAAACCTTGATCTTTCTGTCGAGTTCGTCTTGTTTGGATTTAAGGTCCTGCTGGTGTTTTAATTGTAAAATCCGCATCTGCTCTTCCAACATAAATTGTGTGTCTTCTTTTTGTAATTTCAACTCCTCATATCTACAACGCGTCAATCTCCCGAAATTTCCGTGAAATTTCGCTCACTTTGCGTTGGCCTCTTTCAACTTTCGATCGTATAATTTCTCCAAGTCTTCGGACATCTTGAGATGTTCCTTCTCTTTTAATATGGTGTTCTCTCTGTGGCTGATTTCTACCGTGATTTTCTGTTTGTTGAGCTCTTCATATCTATCCGCCTGGATATTTCAATTTTTATAATTTTTGAGAATAATTTTTGTTCTACAACGTTGTAGAACTGTCACACAAACTTGCTCTATCACATTTTACAAACACAAAGTCTCGGAAAAAAATGTATGAGAATACCTCTTGTGCCTGCTTTGTCTCAAACTCCCTCTTCTGTTGAGCCAGTAATTCTTCGTATTGCTTCTTGATCATCCCTTCTATGTATTCTGACCTCGACTGCAGCTCTTTATGTTTATTTTCCAGCTCTTGAATGTTATTCTGCTGCTGTTCCATGCTCATTTTGGTCACCAAGACCAGGTCCGGAAGAATCTGTGAAATTTCTGTGAGATATCACGGTCTACAACGGTGTAATTTACCCCGCCGTTATTGGAAGACAGTGCCATCTTGTAGATAAAAATAGATCCGTCCTCACTCGCGGTGAAGAGAAAGCCACTGGATGCTCTCAGAGAAGTGATGGGGGCGTTGTGTATGTAATAGTCACGTGACTCCCCGGTAGGGGTGAAGGGAAACTCAATGACACGTAATAATCCCGAAACGGTTCCCAACAAGACAAAACCCCCGCCCGTTGTAGACGTGATGTTCGTCTCCACGAAAACCATCTGTGAAGTTTCAGGGAAAATTCGAAAGCGTCTACAACGAGGAAAATATACCGATGTGACGCGGTCCTGGCCCACAGGAAATTCTGAGAGGATTGTGGTGTGTGAATTGGGGAGCAAACTTTTGTGCCCAAGATGTCTCAAGTACCCGTCATTTCCCGCCACAAGGACTTGGTTAGTGTAGGGCACAAAGACGGCTGCAGAGTACTGAACCCCCTTCAATACGTGTTCATCAAGACGAACACCATCGTATGCGGACCACTGATAGACAATACCATCCATGCCCGCGGTTGCTATGCGCTTGTCGTCATGGGACCATGATAACGCCCTGACCTGAAATTTCAATGAGATTTTGGAGTTTCGGAGTTTGAGACTTACGGAGGAGGTGTGGCCTTTGAAATTGTAGATGAGCTCGAAAGTGACAGCAGAATAAATCTGTGTCGTGTTGTTCACCACCACGGCAAGATAATGTCCTCCATGACTATATGTCAGCTGTTTTTGTTCAATGTTTGAATAAAACAATAAAAAGATAGTTAGATTATAAACTCGCTTCCACAGCGTGTTGCGGCCTTCCCGATAAATGTGCCAGAAATCACGCTCTGATACAATTTCTCCAAAAACAACAGAAATCTATATCTCTAAAGCCTCTTCGAACCCACCTCTCTCGTGGCTTTTACACCGACACTCGTTTCCTCTATCAAATCACCGAAAGTCACCGCATAGATTTTCAATTTGTTATGAAATGTGACAGCCATCTGTACTCCCAGTGGGTGTATGCAAACTCCCAGTGGTTCCTCCGCGACGTGCTTGAGAAGCTCCATGGACTTGTCGTTGTAGTTCCAGGCGCGGATTGTACGGTCAAAACCGCAGGTGACCAACAGAGGTCTTTTCTGGCAGACATCCAAGGCTGGAAATTTCGATGAGTTTTCAGTGAAATCTTGTGTGCTTTTGGGAGATTTCTGTGAAATTTCTGTGAAGCGTACCGGTCACAGCGCCCAGATGAAAATAAAAACCATTGACGAGTTTTGCGTTCCTCGATCTGTCTGTCACCTCATAGGATAGACTGTCTACTCCGAAACTATGATTTGACTGCTCCCTGTTGCCTAGACACGTCATCATCCATCTACACTCCTTTTCCCAACAAAAATCCCACAATTAAAAATTCAAGTCACCCATTTTTGCAGAATTTTAAAAATAAAAATAAATTCCAAAATCACGGAGAAATAAATAATAAAAAACTCACTTGTGACGTAGGAGAGCAGTGAATTGTTATCAAATAGACAGAAGGTGTTGCTCTCGTCAGGAGAAGGCATGATGTGCACTAATGGGAAAGTCTGGCTGGTGTCGTCCTGTCTAACCATCTTGAAATATTCCATCTGACTTTCCACCAAATTTCCACCACTTTTCGGACCTGTCAGATCCATGTTCTTGTCAAAAGTGTAGATGGAGGCGAGGGAGTCCCCGACTATGAATCCCTGTACAGTGGAGCGCATAAGTTTGGCGTAAGCTTGGTTGTCAAAAAGGTTAGAGTAAGTGCGCTTCAGTTCCACGTCATGGAAGACTTGTATGTCGCCGATGTCATTCGCCACCGCATAGAGGTTGTCAGAGAGCCAGACGGCGGCAGTGTAGTTGTTGTATTGTGTGTCTTTTTTAGAAGGGCTGCTGCCATGCAATACTCCTAAGATAGTTTAACTCTTGTGCATTGTGTGGAAGATGAGGTTCTGTGTTGCCAAAAATATTATATTTAAGTCGAAGATTTTTAAAAGATCTTGGAATGGAGATCTCACCATCAATCACTTTCCATAGTTTGACGCTGCGACGGCCGATGGTTAGAATCTGTGAGTTGTTGTATGGAGACACAAAAAGGTGAGAAATGTTTTCATTAATACGCAAGCTCGAGTTCAACTGCAATCATTATTCAGATGATTTCAGTCACGATGTTCAAACTCACACTCTGTCTTTCGATGTTCCAAAAATAAATAGTGGAATCATAGACAATGCTTCCATCTGATGTGTTGGGTTTATTGTAAGCACTGCCGGCGGCAACTAAAGATGGTGTGCCTGTCATTGTCATCAGTTCTGGCTACTACTCTTCCAATGTCTCACTGGGTTTTTCTGGATAAGGTACAGAATTCGAAGATTGTGGTGCGCTTGTTACACAGTTGAAACAAGCAAGGAATCGTCCATCTACTGTAAATGATAATCCTTTCATTTCTCGTCCATCTGCTTTCAGAGTAGCCACTCTTTTTAAACTGGTCAAATTGATGATGGAGATCTATTCTGATCAACAATTGATCTTGAAGGTGTAACCCTACCTGCCCTCCACTATCCACCATTTCGCTCACCGCCAACCATTTTTTGTTTGTTGACACTTGAAGTGCACATATCCTTTTGACCTTCTGCTCGTGTTCGGGTATGAAATTGATCTCTTTACTGGTAATTCCCGCGACAACAATCCGCCTGCCGACACAATAAAGGAGATGATCTGGGTCCAAATAGATGAATTGATCAGCAACCTTCTTATTGATTCCTATTGCATGGCTGAAGGACATGAGCAAAACGCTGGATGAACAACAAATAACTCACTAAGGCGTCAATATTTCCAGCTGTGCCACATGCTTTGTCTTTGTGGCAGGCTCGACCATGAGCCAACCCACTTACGAGGTTCCGTCAAATGAAATTCGCGATTTTCGTTCTATAAATAACTTTAACCTTCGCAAGAAAAACTCACATACATTGTGTTTGTTATTTCCACATTGAGCTGAACCAAAGTTAATTTATTTGAAAGACACAACACGAAAACCTGCGATCAGAAAGGTCACTGTAGTTGTGCATGCGGTGATGATGACCGCACAACAGCCAAAGTATACTCCTTGTCAGTCTCCGCAAAGGAAAAACACCATCTCTTACGTTTTTGAGAAGGTGACTGCCAAAAATAGATTGTCGGGAATTTGCATCCACATTTTGCATCTGAAGCCGACAAGTCGATCATGTCGAGAAACAGAATAGCCCCGGGAGAGGATCATTTAGATTTTCCTTTGGTACCTCTGGACGCTTCCACTAATCAGATTCAAGCACAATCAGAAACACCTCCTCCTCCGTATGAAGCTCTGCCAGATCAGCCTGAGATGACAAAAGAGATTCGGATGAATCATCAAAAAAAGTTCCATGTCAGGTGACTTTCATCTTGATCCAACCTCACAAGACACAGATTTTAGAGAGTCGTCCATTGAATGTACTGCATAAAACAATAGATCAGGCGATATACATCGACGGCTTCTTGTATGTGGATGACAACAACAACAGTACGACGAGATTCAACATCGAGCAATACGACCCAGCAACAAAGAAACTTTGTGGCACATTTTCCGGTCATACAAAACCAATCACATCACTGAAGTATCTTCCTGGAAAAATATCACACCATGGAAAGAACGAGCCAGGAAAATTATACAGCGGATCACAAGATGGAACAATCATTAGATGGGATCTGGTGAGTAGCTTTAAATTCTTTGATCTCACCGTAATTAGGCTAATCAAGCGATGGAGCGCCACATCGATGTGGGCCTACCCGTCACCTCTATGATTGTCACAGAGAAATATATTTATGTTGGAACAAGCGCGAACACAAGGATCTACAGATACCTTGTGGTAGAACAAGACGACGAACCAAAAGAGCTCAAACATATAGAGGGTCCAATGTCTGAAGACGGTTTCGTCAGGAGTTTACACTTGTACGGTACAGGCCCGAAACAGAAATTTATCTGTTCGTACAAAAATGTTGGTGTCGGTCAGGCTGCGGTGATGGTTTGGCCTTGCGAAGAGGGCAAAATCCCACAGTTTGAAAACAACCAAGCTCTTACACTGGTGCATCAGGCGGAGGATTTGTGCGCGAATGATCAGTACATCTTTTTGCTTGTGAAACATGTGGACAAGCACCTTCTCTGTGGTTGGGATATTGAGACAAAACAACCGGTGACTATCCCTTGGTTTGATAAACCATCTTTGAAGACAATGCACAGTCATCACGGCCACATGAGTCCAAGAGAGCATTTGACAGCGATTGGTGAGATTTCCATAAAAGCTCACAAGTCAAACACAATATCAATTTTATCCAAAAAAAATTGATGTTTTCAGGGATACACAAGGATTTTCTCTTCGTGTCTCATGAAAACGGAATAGACGTCATCAACCTCAAAACTTTGACGTTTGTACAACTTTTGGAGTCCAAAGAATGCAAGTTTTTGAGGTTTTACGAGGACCATATGATTGGCAGTGTGGGATCGAAAATTAGAATTTGGAGCACTTTGTGGTGCTCAGAAATCTACACCAAAATCAGCACAGAATATAACATACACTGCATCACGGAGGTGAGTTTGCTCTCCAAGGAAATACAGAAGATTCACTGAGAATAGATCAATGGGACTGTCATTGCCGGAATGGACACGGGTATTGCAGCGTTCTCCAACAGCGATGGGAAGATGACCCATTGGAACAAGTCGAGCGAAGAGAAAGTAGATTTGATTGTACATGGAGGTGGCAGAATCTTTACAGCAAACCTTGGAAGTCCCAAGGTGGGCGAGCTTGTTCTAATAAAATGAATTTGACATCTTGCAGGTTTCAATACACAGAGCAAGCGATCTTCGCTTCTTGGGATTCTACAAGCATGATTCAGACATCGTCTCCATGACATCAAACAACCAGTTTCTGTTTATCGGTTATCAGGATGGACAGATCCGTCAGCATTTCATTCAGGTGAATTTTCTGAAAAGAAAATGAACTGACGGATGTAGAGCGGTAAAGTTCACTTGAAGTATTACATCGAGGATTCCTTCGGAACCATAAGGCGATTGGCATTATTTCAGGATACGCTCATAGTGGCTCTCAGACAATCCACAAACTCGCTAATCATCCGTTACAATTCGTCTGGAGAAATGATGAATAATATCAAATCGATCAAAGGCAAGATCACAGATATACAAGTCTATCAGAATTGTCTTTTCGTGCTGAGTGCCACCTTGTATGGGATGACAATGCTGGTCAGCGACAATATGGCCACAGTGAGACTCAACAATTTGTTTGGAAAACTAAAATACACAGAAAACAAAAACATTCTTCATCCAACAGATTGCGGATTATTCACCCAACGCGGCCTATTTCCAAGTACACAACAAGTACCTTTATGTCGGTGGAGGCGATGACTGCAACGTGATTGACTGTTGGGCACTCAAAAAACCTCAGGTATGCCCTTTTTCCAAGGTATAATCGGTTGATGTATCGCAGGCACGAGGGGGTGAACAATGGATACGCAAGTACACCTTCACTTTTGAAACAGATGTGACATTCCATCACTTTAGAATATCAGATGAGCGTATCTCTCTTCTACACCACCACAAAGTCACCTGCTATAACGCTCGGTTATCCTCCGCCACTGATTTCTGGTTCATGGACAGCAAAACGACCGAGGGACTGCAGAACTATATCAATGAGGACGGAAAATTGAATGAGAAAGATAATTTAGACACTCACGTCCTGAGTTTCCTTGCCAGCTTTGGACTGAACGAACCCGCCAAGATAGTGATGCACAAGATACTTTCGAAATACGCGATCACCCCATTTCTGCCAGAAGAGGAGAGCGACAAGACCACCGGGTCAAGATTGTTGATCGGTGAAGAACATATCGGACGGAGTACGCCAACAGTTCAACTGGACTTTGACACAATTCAATGGGATCCACTAGACGACAAGAACGAGATTGATAATGCGCTGAAAGAAGCCCTGATACACCGAAGGTGGAGTTTCATCATCGATCTGCTCCGCGAGTTTCCCACCATGCAGGTAGATTTTGAATATTTTTTGAATAAAACTCGTCGTGATGATGTCGTCAGGTCGACGAATACCGATTAGAGGACGGACCGCAAAACCCAGCACTTGTCTATTTGCAGAAAAAAGCAAGAGAGGATGACTTCAGTTTTTTCAAGGGGGTCTTTCGAACCGGTTTGAAGGTACGACGATCTACAATTACGATATCTGATGGATTAAAGTTCCCGGAAGTTTCCGTCTTCCGCTGCAGCTTCATGAACACCGAATCACCACTGTTGGTCATCAAATCATGGGTATCTAAAGGCAGAAAAGGAGTGGTTAGAACCAAAGACTCTCGAGGAAGGACCTTACTTCACTACGCCGTGATGTCTGGGCATTTAGAAGGTGGGTCTAGGTTCGTATGTGTGATTGAATCTTTAGGAACAAAGCTTCTGGCCGATAGGAAGTCACTCAACGAGACTGATGAATTTGGATTCACGCCGTTGCATTTGGCCTTCCAAAACGTGTATAAACAGTATAAGGAACTTGCTGATGTCAGGGGACAGAAACAATTCAATCTTTTCCCAGAGCTGGAGAAATACCGATTCTCCAGGACCACAGATCAATTTCAAGTAGACCGACTACAATGCGCGAGGTATATACTGGATATCAATTCTCCAGCTCGAGGATTTGATCTGAATATTCGGGACCTCCACAAGGGCATGTCAGCGTACCAATTTCTTTTACTGGACCACGACGACAATTCTGCAGATTTGATGCAGCCCAGAATGGTCATAAGAGATGCTGAGGTTGGTTGCTTTCGTGTGCATATTTTCGATGATATTGAAGACATCAGATCATATCCAACGCTACCACAGAATTCGTCCTCACTGCAGAATTATTAGAGTCTTGTTTGGGCAGAATGGAGGATTATCGTTACGTCTTTGCCGTGAAACATTTCCTGTGGACCGGAGTTCCTTATCTGATCTGGTTATTTCTTCTGATCGCTCAAGCGGTCACAAACAGCACCAGAAACAGTCAAGAGAACGCATTCTTCTACCAATCCATACAGCAGAGCTTATTGACAGATGCCTGGACTAATATTGGGACTACTGACGATTACTTCACGTGGATGGATACTTCGCTGGTCCCATTTATGAAGAACCAAGAATGGTATGATGCCGGCAACCCTCCGAATAAATCGGCTGCCTCAGGAGTGCGAATTTTAGGTGAGATCAGAAGACCTTTTATTCGATCAATTAACCGGAGTAGGAGGGGCACTTTTCCGACAGGCTCGTGTACCTTTGAACGCTTGCAAGGTTCCGAGCCAACTGGACCAAAATTTGACGACTTGTTATAATATTGGCTTCGACGAGAGCCGGGAGTCGTTCGGCCCCAATAAGTCTTTTGTCTGGAATCCAACTGGTCAGTCTTGATGGAGCAAATGATTGGAATGTGACATTTCACAGGTGATCCGATCTGGGGTCCCACTGGGACGTGGTATCCTCCTGGTGGATTCTCATATATCTTGTCCCCCGACCCAGCAGCGAATGGTGCCATAATAAATGATCTTCAAGCGAATGGATTTCTGGACGGACAGGTAAGGTTCTAACATTCAGAATTTAGTACTCATATTACGGTAGACTAACATTGCGGTGGTCGAATTCTCTCTATGGAACGTAAATATCAATACTTTGGCGGTGTGCAGATTTGTTATGGAATACACAGCATCGGGAAATCCTTTACCTCTGGCAGATATTACGCTGCAGAAGGGTTTCAGATATGATGATGACACCGGACATTTTGTTGCGGTGATGCAGGTAATGCTGCCTCGACTTCACATGTCTGACTCCGATCAGATCGTAGTGACTTTGTACTGGCTTTTCGAGTTTGTGTACACCGAGATTTCTGAAGTGATCCAATCTGGAAGGCGATATTTTTACATCATGTGGAACTATTATGAGCTCCTCATCATCCTCATCTTTGGGTCTATCTTGTCTCTCGAGTTGGCGTCCATCTACTTCTACATCAATACTGGGTGAGTCTGAGTCCTTAACCTGAGATCTTACCTGTTGAAGGTACCAACCACCGCTCACAATATGGATGAATTACTACAGCATGGTAATCACACAAAATTATGTTCAAGAGCTGACTGGAGTTCTAATATTTATGTGCTCTTTGAGAGCCATCAAGTTTTTCAAGATACTTCCCTACACCGGTCGTGTCACATCTTCCATTTTGAATGTGGGTCATTATATTCTGATCATCACCAAGTGCATCATCCTCACGCTTCCAGACCCTTTCAGACAAGGCGTTCGTCATCTTTGCAGTATTCTACATATACGTTCTCGTGACGTTTGCCATATGTTACCACATCGATTTCGGTTTCGCCGTCACCGATCTCAAGACTTTCGGAGACGCCATTCTCATGATGATCCGACAGATCCAAGGAGAATCAAGTTGGGACTCTCTATTTCAGTCCAACAGAATCTTTGGACCTCTGTTCTTTGTACTTTTCGTCTGTTTCCAAATGCTTGTCCTAACTAATATGGTGGGTCTGTCATGTGCAAAATGAATTTACTGATCTGATGCAGCTTGTAGCAGTTTTGAGTGATTTGTACATTGGTCTGAGAGAAAAGGATGGGTATTTATGGGAAATGTATGTTAGCAGGACCATGACCAACTCACTCAAGAATAAATTGTACCTCGTGAAGGTCGCAGAGTGGGCACAGACATTTGTAAAGAGAACAGCAAGTGCTGGAAAAGAGCTAGCCGGTGGTGTCTTTGCTCGAAACAAGGTACATCAGAGATCCAATAAATGTGTAACTGTTTTCAGCAAGAGCCAGTGAAGAAGGAAAGAGTGAAAGAGGCAGCTGCAGATGAGCTGGTATTTATGACAGAGGACGAATTGGACAATCTGGCTATTGATCAGTCCAAAAGCCGAGCAGAAAAATCTAGTATAGAGGTGAGTGTTGCATCTGATTTTATCCGGCATTAGCGAAGAAGTAGTAGATACACGTGGTGACATGTACAGATTTGGCAGGCCATCGAACAGCTTAGAACAGAACAAGAAAGTCTCCGAAAGAAGATGGAAATCTCCATGAGAGATTACATCATCAACATGGAGAACAATGTCAAGTCACAGATGACCTTATTCCACAAAGAACAACAGGAGAACTTGGAGGCTATGTTTGAGAGGCTTGGAAGAACTATCGCAAAACAAACCGGGGCAAAATAAACAAAGCATTGTACACTCGCTAAAATTAGATTAGGGGTATTTTGAGGTTGTCATGGTGATGTTTTTCCAAGTGAAGATTTGTGTTTTTGAGACCTAACGCAAAATTCTCCGAGAAGTGGAAGAAAACTCCGACCGATTTTGTGTGCACAAAATCACAAAATCCATAGCAGAACATGGCTGAGCTCTTGAAGCCAGAGAATATACAATACACAAAAGTCAAGTTTAGTGTCGTCACTCACCTAATGAGAAATGAGCAGGTCAGAGATGATTATGTGACGTCATTTCTTTTGTTGTGTTGTCACCAATCTACAACAATTTTTGGGATTTGTTAACTACTCAAGAGACAACATACCCCTACTTTCTTCTTAACTGTGCCTCTTGATACACTGAGGGGGGAAGATAAATTACAAGACAATTGGAACCAGGAAGCTCAAGAATGCTACAAACAAATCATAGCACTGCTAAAACATGAAGATTTCCCCTTTTATGGAGCCAGTGATGATTCAAGGTCTGGTATTGGAAGAGTTATATATCAATTTTTTTGACAATATCAAGCGTTACATATGCTTCCACTCAAGGAGTCTCTCTCTATTGGAAAGGAACTACTCTGCCACCAAAAGAGAATTATTAGGCATTGTGGGTGTGTTCTTTGGTGATTTTGCAGAAGGCTTCATCTCAACAGAACAGTAGTGAAATCCTGCAAAATGTTGTGTTGTCAACAGTGGAAATAGCAGTTAACGCAGATCTCCTACAATCTGCGGTAAGAAGTGCTACTTTTGCTTTAACTGCTATTTCTGATCCCAATGTTTGTGATGACGCAACGGTTTCTTGTGACTTTTTCTCAGTTCAATGCAATGCTGAGTATAGGCTATAACAGGTGTGAACTATGACAGAGCTATTTAAGATATTTTATTATTCAAACTCCTCCACTAAAGTGTCTGCTTG
>MZNV01001579.1:0-76920 GCA_002081555.1 Protostelium mycophagum | reverse complement strand
AAGTAAGAGCTGCACTGTCTCTGTATGTCCATTCTCTGATGCCATCCTGATTGCATAATTACCATTTACTGTTGGATCCACTCTGCTGTCCTGCAGTAATATCTTCACTATCTCTGCATATCCATTGTTTGATGCTATCTGTACAATATTGTTATTCTCTGATGGATCAACTCTGTTATCTTGCAGTAACATCCTCACTATCTCTATATGTCCATTCTCTGATGCTTTTCTCAATGGAGAATTATATACTGCTGATGGATCTGCTCTGCCATCCTGTAATAATATCCTAACTATCTCTATATGCCCCTTTTGTGTGGCTACTCTTATTGGATAATTGCTGAGTGCTGATGGATCCACTCTGCTATCCTGCAGTAACATCCTCACTATTTCTGTATGTCCATTCTCTGATGATATCATTAATGCATAATTATTATTTGCTGATGGATCCACTCTGCTGTCCTGCAGTAATGTCTTCACTATCTCTGTATGTCCATTCTCTGATGCGATCTGAATGACATAATTACCATATGCTGATGGGTCCACTCTGTTATCTTGCAGTAACATCCTGACTATCTCTGTGTGTCCATCCTCTGATGCTACTCTCAATGCATAGTTATCATCTGATGATGGATCCACTCTGGTATCTTGTAATAACATCCTCACTAAATCTGTGTGTCCATTTTGTGATGCCATTCTTATTGCGTAATTGTCCAATGCAGATGGATCTGCTCTGCTATCCTGCAATAACATCCTCATTATCTCTGTATGTTCATTGTGTGATGCCATTCTTATTGCGTAATTGTCATCTGCTGATGGATCCACTCTGTTATCTGGCAACAACATCCTCACTATTTCTGTGTATCCATTAAGTGATGCCATCCTTAATGCGTAATTATCTTTTGCTGATGGATCTATTCTACTATCCTGCAATAACATCGTCACTATCTCTATATGTCCATCCTCTGATGCTTTCCTTATTGCAAAATTTTTGCCAACTGATGGATCTACTCGCCCATCTGCAAGTAACATCTTTACTATCTCTGGATTTCCATTGAATGATGCTTCTCTGATTCCAATGTTGTCTTCAGCTGATGGATCCACATATTGCAACAAAAGACGCACAAACTCCACTCCCTCAGTTCCATACTGGACTTTGTAATGCTCCACTTTCAGAAAGAATCTGTCCACTGTTTCTATTCAGGTACAATATTTAAATTCTAAAATACCTATATCTCTCCACGTTTTGCACACTCTCCTCATCTTGACATATTCTACTTCCTGCTCTCTTGTGTCCAGACTGTTTATGACAGTCCTCAGTATCACTTCAGTGATATCATGGCTCGAGATTATGCCATCTGTTCCACTTGTTTTTAACCTCTTTGTTTTTGGTTGTGATTCTGTCTCTTCATCAATAGAGCGTCTATTGGTGCTGTATTTGATTAATTTTACAAATAAAATTGATAATATCGTAAGTTATCATCAAGATCAGTTACTTAAGGATATTTATGTCTTCGAAAACATCTGTGATGTTGATGGTAGTAAGAAAATCCGTGATTACTGCACTTTTAATCGGTGAAGAAAACCTTCCAAATTAAAATATTACCTGTTGCCTTTTGGCAAACAGTCATCTCCTGCATTACATTCCTGTTTGGAAATCAAAGAGGTGCGAATGTGCTCGTCATTTTGAGACAGGATCTGATTCAGTTAATGTGGTCACTACATCTCTCATTACCTTTGCATCTCCTTGAAATTCAGAGTTCAGTTTAGACGAGTGCGAGGATTCTTGTAAATGATCTTGCATCTTCAATTTGTCAGAATTCAAGAAATCTTTATCGCGGTGCCTTGTCTCACCATCTTATCCCTGTGATTGTGAAGGAAACGCAACTGTTAGGTTTTGATCCTTTGTTTTTGCGCGACAGATCGTGCTCCTAAGTAAACTCGGAATCTTACAATAAATCGAGGGAAATAGATTGAAATATCGAATATCAGAGTCGATACGCCGGTTGCCCTCCCCCCACCCGCCCGCCCAAACCACCAAATCCCCCTCACCTGATCACCATGATGAACTACCACCCCTGAACATGCAAGATCATCAAACAAGAGAGTCTCAAGACTACGAAAACGGTTCATTGAAGAGACCCAATAGACCCCACGACACCACCAACAAACAAATAATTACGCAGAGCCCCAACTTACAGCCCTAGCATATTTTCCATACATGGAAAAAGGACAGGATTGCATTTATAAATGAACGAAAAGCTTTCAAATTTACAATCAACCCCAAGAGAGACATCAGGTACAGTTAACATAGCAAAGCATTAAATAAGTTGGCTGAAGCTGAAAATAGTTGGGCAGATCGGCCCGAAGGTTCGGAGGATTATCAATAATTCTCCGGGACACAACACCAAACTGATCGCGATGACAGAGACAACAGAGAGGATCTTAAAGATGACCATCTTCCACTACAGAAACAAACACATGACCGAAGACGAATACCAAGATCACTGGAGCAAGGTTCATGCAAAACTGGCTGCTCCTTGGCTTGCTCGCAACGGGATCCTAAAGTATGTCATCGTGAGTGCATGACGATGGCATCTAACCCCCCATCTGATCTCAAAAAGTATCACACCCCGTCTTCTGAGCGTGAGAAGATCAGGGACATGGCAGAGAAGGCCCATTGGGACATTCTAGATCATGATGGACATGTGGAGCTGTGGATAAAGAGTCTTGACGATGTGAGGAGAGCGACAAAGGACGAAGGATATCTGGCAGAGGTCTTTCCTGATGAGCACAAGTTTTTAGACAAGCAGAGGACACAAGTAACTATCGGATGGCAGGAGGTGAAGATGGTCGACGGGAAGATTGTAGACGAGATCAACACTTATTAAAGAATGTTCAATCGTAAATTCTGATCATTGGACAATTCCCGTCGCGAGTTGGGGGTCGTCTCGTTGTTTAAGAACCAAATTCCAAGACATTTAGGAGTACATTTATTGGAACAATTAGTATTTCTTCCAGATGGCGGGATCAGCAGTAAGAGATGAAAAGTTGTTCTCGCGGTTGTCGCTGTAATCGTCAACACCACATCACATTCGTGTCTATAAACTCACAAGAAGTTGCTCTCCCATCTGTTGTGCTGGGTTGCGTCGGTGAGAACGAGCTGTCCGATGTTGTTGATGTCAACTCTATAAGGGCCCTTGCCAAACAAAGTACCGGTTGACATGGGAGCCTCCCAAACGACTTGTCCTTGTCCATTGACGCTCTGGAAAGATCCGTTGGAGAGGACCTGTCAGAATGTCAGATGTGACAGTGACGTGTGATGACGTCATACCTTGAGGGTGTAGGGGCGCTGGTCGCGGGTCACTCCGATCCACATGGGACTGTTGTTGGCAACGTTGTCGTTGATCATAATGCTTCCACTTCCGTACTCTACGTATACAGTGTATCTGCAGTTGGGGGAAACGATGGAGGCACTGGTCATCTCAGAAATGTCGACAGACTACAACGATGTAAACTCACCCTCCGTCGACGAGGAAAGTGTTGGGGTTGTTAGAGACGATTCTGGATCCGTAACCCTTGGGGTTAATTCTGGTGTCCATGCACTTCTGCTCGGCGGGGGCAGCACGGGCCTGATGACGTCATTATTATGTACGATGACGTTTCATTACGTACAGTGTAGTTGTTGGGGTTGGTGGCGACGAAGATGTCTTTCTGGGCTCCCTCGGCGAATCCGTAAAGGATGGAGTAGGTGGGTGCATAGTGTCCGGGCTCTGGCATGTTCTGAGCTGTTATAAATCAGTATTTTTCCGAACACGTGCATCTACAACGGGCCATAAAAAGAACGGTTGCATAGCAATGTGACTCACATCCTTCGTTCTTCCAGTACATGGGGTTACGGGGACCCTGGGTGCATGAGGCGGGGTCGTAGCACTTTCTGGGGGGCTGGGCTCTTCTAACATCAACGGGGGAAGCGTTAGCATTGGCGTTCTTAACATTGCACACGAAGGGTGTCATGTACTGTGGAGGATCAGTACGAGATGGTGATGAAGACTTAAGAACATACCATCTGGTCGGTACCTCCGATGGACTTGTGGATCCAGAACCATGAGCACATGCATCTGTACGATTTGAGTTTTGAATTTCGGATGTGGCGGGAACTCACTTTCCGTTGGGGCAGGCGGGAAGGTTGGGGATGTCGAACCACTGCTTCTGTCTGGCAATACAGTCATGTACAACAGAGAATACGACGAAGTCGCTGGGCTTGACCTGCATCTCTTTAGAAGAGGATTCATTTTTGATCGAATCTGATCAACACGTACTGAGGTGGCGTTGCTCTTATAGGCTATGGCGAAAGCACATCCAGCAACGTCCTCTCTGTTGGGGGCGTGGATGTCTATGGTGATATTAGAATGATTTTAACGATATGGACACTCACTGGACCAGCTGTTTCCGGTCCAGGGAACTGGGGTGTTCTCTTGGTTGAATCCACGGTATCCCATGCTGGTGAAGGCCTTGTTGGAGGAGATCTCGACGAAAGCCTTTCCGTTGGCTGGCAAATCGAAGACCTCATCATGTTATTCATTTACATGTTGGAAGAACTTACAGCACCGGCGGCGGGAGGGTACGCCAAATTTCCGTGCCACCACCACTTGTCAAAGGGGTAATCCTGATACAAAATCAATGTTTCGTCTTCCATCTCAACAACACACCTGAAGAGGCTGAGAGTTCTGGTCAGAGTTTCCATTGCCTCTGTCGCTGTCAAAGGTGGAAGGATGCCTGATATCCGTGTCAAATCATCTTTCACCGTGGTTGACACATACCACATGGAACAGTGGGCGGCGGCGAGGGCCAAGAGGCCTAAGGAGACGAAGGCTCTCATGGTTGGTGCTTGTAAAGAATGCCAAAACAAATCGGAAAGTCAGTGTGTGGACAGCATGTCCGGTCAATAAATTTTGGCATCGGGTTTCGCCTTTGACAGCCGCGACCTGGTCTCTGCAACCATTTACAGTGTCATTATTTTGTTATGAGTCACCTATGTGACTATCTTCGATGGGGCTGAAGGAGCTCAACTGATAAGCATGGACACGGAAGGGTCAGGCAATCAATGCAAAAGATACAGAAAGAAAGACGGTTCGGGTCGTGTGTACCCTGACATTATTTAATTTCCAATTCCACCTTTTTTTGGATACTCGGTTCTAACCGTCACAAGCTTATCGTGGTCCGTCATGTAGACAATGACATCTTTCAGATTTACGATACGATCACGCCAATCAAGAAACTTCAAGATGATGTCTGCAACCAATAAACGCGTCATTTTTTATATGGAGCTTCTTAAACGTGAAGGAGAGCGGTCGAAACTGGAATTTAAATTTCTAAAAATCATCGAAATTTTGTTTTTGGAGGATCAGCAACCATTTCCCGCATCACAATTTTGTTTTTTTATTTTTCGACATTCGTTGTAAAGACAAATTATACAGGGTTTCATATTAATATTACCTGCAACACGCATTTGTACACCTCACCAGTTGCCATACAATACGGTAACATTATGTCACTCACAGCAACAGAGCGGAAGTTACCGCAATTATTTTTCATTTTGGAAATTGTACAAATCCGTGTCCATGGGGTAATAATACATTTAAAATAATAACGGCCTTGTTGACTTTCAACACCCACAAGGAAGGATTGTGAATGAAGGAACAAATCGATTTCTAGGTGCTCTTTATAATATTTTTTACCATTTTCTAAAGTTGGATTTCTCCATATTGCATTTTTCGCAACCACATTCAAAACCTGCAAAAGTAAAATATTGTCTCGTATGAAAGACCAAATAATCACCATAGTTGATGGTAAGGTGATGCTGCCTCTCTCTCAGGGGCATATCTGGGTTCAAATAACTAATACTCAATTCTTCCCCTTTGATGACATCATTATTCGTCACGAATGTGATGATGTTGTTGTCTTCTTGGTAAACTGCATCCAGATTTGGCTGCAACACTGTCACATATAATACTTTTGAATCACAATATTTCCGGCAAAGACGTTGTTGTAGATATATAATGAAAGTCACAAAGATTTGAGTGTCCACAATATCGAGTTTGTTTATCAAGATGTCATCATTGTGTGACATGATGACGTCATGAAGAGTGGTTCACCTTGCAGGAGTGATTATACATCGAAGAGAAGGGGTACAAAGCAATCCCGGCGCCACCGGCTGACGTCCCCTGTCTCACGTTGTCGTATTGGGATATCTTTGTGGCCCACGGGATGGATAAAGATATCGTATTTAATCTGAGTACACCGATGACCCTTTTGTACCATTGTAGATTGAAAACTATTCGTTCATGGTCAAATTTCACAAAAGATCTTTGATGAAAATATAAAAATTTCCTACAGAAAATAATATAAAATACAAATTTCAATTCATTTCACGCATAGTTTTGCCTCTGACCGAATAAAATCTTTTTGCAAAATTAAAATGCAAAATCTCACACTTGCGTTTGTGGGGGATTCTGACAGAAACTCGTCGTGGAACCAGGAATATTGCTCCTCTATACCTTCTTGCATCTATTACAACGAATCAAATTTTATTTCACAAATTAAAAATTTAAACTGCTTCAGAAATCCTCAGCACGTTGGAAAGATCACGAGTTCTGTTGTAGGATCGGACGACTTACATCTGGATCTTCCATGCTCATATATGCCAATTGTTCAATGATATCCCAACTGTTTTCCATTGTTCCAGTCTTATCAACATCTGTCTCTCCATCAATCACACTGTATCGATGATGATCTTACCGGCGAGAATGCTTGCATACATCTTAGCTGCCATAGGTGGGTAGAAGAGATCGTATTGAGCACAATTTTGAAGAAAATTGGAGTTTGTGGGAGTATCAGATTCACCCTTCCCACAGATGAAGTTCTGTCCGGCGTCACTCCAGCATGATGTACAGAATATAAACAAACATGACCATATGACATCTGTTGACAAGTATGCGAACAGTACTTTGCGCCACAAGATGGGCATGAGTTTTCCTTCGTCTTCAACTGTGATATGCAGTTGTGGCAGTAGCAGCTTTTACCGGTGACTTTCTCATTTGCCACTGATATGAGAGGTCTCTGTTGATGTCATGACATGTATTGTTTGTATTCTCCTGATCGCTGACCTCTTTGCTGATGATTTGACCACGAACAATGTTGTCAAGAGCAAATACACCTCTTCCTCTATTTTCTGTTGATCTAAGAGCAATATCTCTGTGTTGAAAGAGGGTGGACGGCCCTGAAGTAATAAGCACACCCACGATTTCCCACACATACAAACCGCAAAGAGATTAAGATCTGAATTTCTTTCTGTCCTTCTCAACAATGAACGGAAGGGTGTGCTCCTGATCATTCTTCCTGTATTTAATCTCATCTGCCCGATGATTGATTTACGTACGTTCACGATCCAAGATGAATCACGAACGTCTCACACAAAATCAACTAAAATTACAAACACACTGAAGCCAATGTCGGCGATCTTGAATCGTTATCATTCGTAAAGACCTCAATTTCTCTACATCTGCGCGATCATCAGGATGTACACGGAAATGTCCGGAAGAATTAAATAAATGTTCGTTCACCACCATTTTCAGCCATGAAGTCTGCCCTCATCGCCTTTGCGCTCTTCGCTGCAGTAGCTGCCTTCCCTTCTTTCGCCAAAGACAACGCTGTCTTTGAGTCTCATGAGTGGATCGCTGCCACCTCTTCAGACTCTCGTGGTCCTTGTCCAGGTATACTTTCTTCTTCCTGAAGAGGGTTTTGCTCATCATGACAGCTCTGAACACGCTGGCCAATCACGGATACCTTCCTCGCAACGGAAAGAACATCACTCAAACTCAATTCATCAACGCCCTTCAAACCGGTGAGCTCACGTCCAAAATGCGACGGTGATTGATGCTCCTCAGCCTTCAATATTGGTGCTGACATTGCCAACCTCCTGGTCAATGCAGCCTTCGAGAACGGCAGAAAGACTCTTGAGCTCCAAGATCTCGCCAAGCACAACTGGTACATTGTTCTGAAGATCCCAATTAAACATGATCAGGATCGAGCACGACGCATCCCTCACCAGACTCGACAACTACTTTGGAGATAGCACCAAATTGAACATGGACCTCTACAACAAATTCATCGCTGCTTCATCTGACGGAAAATACATCTCCTTCTCCGACATTATCAAATACCGCAAGGTGATTAATGATTACGGGATGACCTCAAGACTAAATTCAGTCAGACCAGACAAGCGGTGTCCTCCACCACTAACCCCACCTTTTCTTGGACCACTAAGCAGCATTTCGCCGCCTCCGCCGAAGCTGTCTTCATGTGCTCCATCTTTGGATCCATGATCTGGGGTCTTCCCGTAGAGGCTGCCACGTCTCTCTTCCTCTATGAGAGGATACCTGCGAGTTATACCAGACCCTTCGTCCCCATCTTTTTGCCCACGGTAATGACATATCAAAATTTTGATCGTCTTAAGAACCTGCGATAACTGCTCTTCATACTGAATGATGATAGTTGCTTCCTCAGATAACATACGTGAACCTCAGCACTTAAAAGCATGAAATAAAATTAAACCTAAGTTCAAAAAAGTACACTCAAATACCCACATTCCAATGATCTGTCGTCCTTATCTAAATATATTTATTCATATCAGAGGAGTTCTCTTGTATTTCTCTCTTGGCCATAATAGATTGTATATTATAGTACGATTGCACACGCAGTCATTTAAAATTTGAATATTTGTGTTTTGGCGGGAAACTTTCTTCGGTCAGGAGCCGAGATGGAATGAAGCCGTCATGTTGTGTGACGATGAACAGGACGCACACAGCATGTCAAGCGTCCCGAGAACGTGATATGTGTTTCGGATGCCACACACAGAGTCCCACTCAGATTGGTCTCAGGTTTTTGCTCTAACACATTCGCCCTCCTGAGCTGACAGAAATCGTCACGGAAAGCGGAAAACCAAAGCACGGTTGTAGACCATGGATTGATGTTCCATCTCGCATCATAGAACATCACAAGCATAGGGTGCGTCCTCTTCGCAATTTTGAAGCCCTTTATCATCTCGTTTATAAAGTGAGAGCGAGATGAGCAAACATGATTCCGAGCCATTTCGCGGAAGCATTTCAAAGGGCCTCACGAGGTAATTTCGACTATCGGCGCCTCCATTATCTCCATTGTCACAACGATGACAAGAAATGAGTTGATGTCAATTAGGAGGCTTGGAACGAACGATCTCAGAGGAAACATTTCAGCCGAAGAATGGGCTAGTTTGAGGACCTCAGCACAGAACCCTCTATTGGCTAGATCAACAAGCTTCGAACAAAATAGAGAGGAGAATAAACAAGAACGGAGAGAGAAGGACCCAAAATCACCACAAGTTAGCAGAAATCTATTCACATTACCGTGGATGAAGAAATCAACGACAGATGATGCAAACAAGAGGATGACATTATCGCCTCCACCTTCAGCGAGAAATTCAACTTTGCAGAATCTATCACCACCAGATAATGAAGAACATGACAACAATCTCATCGATGAGCTGTCTTATACGACGACAAATCAGAAGGAATTGAAGACAGTGAAAGCAAGAATCATCAAAGTACTCAATGAGAAGAAGAGCAGAAGACTTAAATTCTTCTCTCTTAGGGATAATGCAGGACAGCCCATACTGCATGTCGCAGTTCAGAAAGCACCAGATCTCATACCCCTATTGATCGAGAAGGGTGTTGATGTTAATGCCAAAGACAGACAAGGTATGTATTTATTTTTCTATCAAATCAAGAGATCATTTATTTGAATCAGGAGAGACAGCTCTGGAGATCGCTGGAAGTCATGGAGGAGGAGATGAAAATATATTTATGGATTTGTTAAGAGCAGGAGTACGTATATACCTCATATTATTCATCTCTAAGGCGTGCATATTGTGCAGCTTCGCTGCAACCACAAACAAATATTCTTAGTACTGCCACTACATCGTGTCGCAGACATGCCTCTGCCATCATCCTTCATCATCGACAAGCTAAGAGGCAAAATAATTGTGATGTCTCAAGATCAATTCTTAATGATGATCATGTTCTGATCATTCACAGGCCATACCAACACAGAAGGCATTGATCCATTTCTGCACCAACTTTTGCTCTTCGAATTGCAGCTACATCTTAAAACAGCTACTCGCAGAACCTTCGGTGTCTATAAATGGCTTCGTTGGGTCAGGATCACCTCTTCATGGCGCCATGATCAACAAGAAGGAGAACTTGGTGGAAGGACTGATCGGGACTGTCTTGATGACGGATTTATTGTTGAAAGAAGGTGTAGATCCAAACATCAGAAACAGAAAAGGAGGTGGGTGATGACGTCATATGTCATCTCATGATGTCGCATATCATGTCGTGATATCATATGCAAAAGAATGTACATTCTTACCCAAACAAATTCCTACATGAAATTCAAAAAACATACTCATCTTGTTTATATAAATATCCTATTTGAGATTTAATTATGGGATCAGATTCCCCCTTAGATTGGGCGTTGTACGCAGACAACATCCAAGCAGCAAGAATGTTATTGGAGAATAAGGCAGAGATGAAGGAGATAGACATGGCAAAGAAGGCAGAACGCGAGAGAAACTCTGTCGCTCACCTCTTAGACGTGTTGACAGGTGATTTCATATCCTTCGAATGATTCGTTATTTTTCTGTGAAATTGAAAAATTTTTCGTATTTTTTTAATTTTCGAGAATGAAATTAAAATGTTCAAGAGTTTCGCGATGCATTGAAGGACCAGACGATCCACGGAGGGGAAACACTAGAATATATCATAGGTAATTTCTTGAAAAAATATTACAAAAAATTTAACAAAAAAATTTAACAAAAAAATTAACAAAAAACTTCAAGAAAAAATTACAAAAAAAATCTCCAGAAAAAATTTCGAAAAAAAAACCAAAAAAATTGCAAAAAGATCACAAAAAAATGTTCACCACCACCAGGTCGCCTGGCGAGATGTAAAGTAGACGAAGTAGGTGTTGAGAATTTAAATAAGGAGAATCTTTTAGCCATGGGAATACGAGATCCCAACAACATCAGCACCATTCTTGCATGCCGAAAGAATTTCAAAAAGAATTTAGAGGGTGAATCTCTTAACATCAAATTGAGATGCGACTTTTACTTGGTGGCGGATTTCTTGGAAGAGCCCGTACAGTTGTGGAATAATGACGTCACATTGGTGGGGAAGAAGCAGTTACAGGATGCCCCCGAAGATATCACAAAAGATATCGTAAAGGACCAGTTGTTGTTTGAAGTCAGTGCCGGATCGATCGTTGTGCAGATGGTATGTTTGGATTTTCAAATATGCATATTTTATACGTGAATATTTTCGAATTTACAAAAAATCTCATTTTAATGTTACCAGGGTGACGTCACAGTCCCCTCCGCAATACAACAACTACAATCAGGCAAGGCCATGGTCGTCATGGAGACGGGCAAGACCTACTCCTTGGAAGAAGGTGACATCATCTACCTGATAGAGGGTCAATTCCCTCTTACTGTTATTGCCTCCACATCCAGAGCTTTTACAAAGAAATCATACCAAGCACTCTCCGAATGGCTTCCCACCGTCATCGCCGGAAACACCCAAACCCAATCCAGTTTCCCGCTGTCCAATTCCAACTTTCCGCTTTCCAATTCCAACTTTCCACTGTCCAATTCCAACTTTCCGGTTTCACCCTCGAAAGAGGGACAAGAGAACAGGATGCTCCACAGAAGACTTGATTACCGAGTATTACAATATAGATTGGAGAAGTCCGAAACCGAAGAGGGCAATATGCGCAGTGAAGACATGCTCTATACGATGTTGGCCTCGCAGTTGAATAGGTCGGAGAGTATTGCAGAGATGAGGACTGCGGTGGCCAAGTGGTTGAGGGAAAATCAAAACAAGATATTGGTGGGTGAATTAAATTTTTTTTGGAATTTTTGTAAGAAATGAGAATTGGAATTTCTTTGAAAAAAATTGGAAATTATTTTGACGGGAATTTTCTGAGAATTTTCAGGAGCCACAAGACGGTAGCCCCATCAAGATATCAGAACTAGTCACACATTGTGATTATTCCGAATATGTAGACAATGTCGACCCAACAATCGGAGACAGCAACTCCCCGGGTGATGGCCTAACTCTTGTCGCCGTTTCGGAGCTCTACAACGCGGAAATCACGGTGATCACTTCGAGTCCCAGGGAGGAATACGTGGTGCGGATCAATTCTTTGAACCAGGAAAATACCAGGAAGATTTTGTTAGGACATCTGGACAGGCTGCATTTTGTTTCGCTGGTGCACAAGTCGAACGGTGAACAACTGATATTTTCAATATCTTAAACTTAAATATTTTATTTTATTTCAAAATGAATTATGGTACAAAGATTAAAAATAATAAAATTGAAATATCTTGATTATGTTCTCAAACATCTCGGTTATTAACGTGTTTATTACCGCGAATCGTCAAGTCCGCGATACCTCTTGCTCCAACAACATTTTTGTCGAATTACTCTTCTAAAAAATCGCCGCAATCTCCGACTTGCTCCACAAAAATCTAACGATCTGCAGATACTGGAGCCGTATCTGCCTGGAACACAACAGATCTGATCGACGAGAAGGAGGTGATCTTACACGGGTTGCTAGGTTCCGGATCAAGTGGACAAGTATTCTTGGCACACTGGAATGGCTTCAAAGTTGCCACCAAGGTGACTCTTTCGTGACCATTTTTTGTTTCACGAAATAATTTCATGATATTTTCGTGATGATTTTTTTCGATATTATTGAAGAAATTTTTTTCTGGATTTTTTTATTTTTAAAATTTGATTTTTTAGGGTTTTCTTCGAATTTATTTCGAATTTTCTATCGAAGAATTTTTCTGGATTTTTTTGATTTTTTAAATTTGATTTTTTGGGTTCTCTTCGATTGACAATTTTTGTCAAAAAAAATGTCGATTTTATTTCTGAAATGTGCAGAAAATCCACGTGATCGATAGGAAGAAGCGAGACGCTTTCCTCAAAGAGACATTGTTCTTGAGGAAATTAAGACATCCGAATATATATCTGTTCATGGGAACCACGATTCGAGATGGAGATCTATATATAGTCACTGAGTATATGGAGAAGGGTGAGTTATTTATTTTCTCGAGATCTCGCGTGTTGTAACAAAAAATGTTTCTGGTCTTGTGGATTTATTCATCGTGATATGCAGCATGGTGATTTGGCTCTGCAGGCAGAATTACGAATTCAGATAAATCTACAATCTTTCGAATTTTAAGCAATTATATAAATAAATTGAAAATATAAATAAATGCTAATATGATCAGGCTCATTGAAGATGTTGTTGGCAAAAGAAAGAAAAATATTAACATGGGAAATGATCATCAGAATGTCTTTAGATATCGCGCAAGGAATGAATTATTTACATCAATATAAGCCCCAGATTATACACAGGTATGGCTTTAAAAAATTTTAATTTTGAAAAGATTCTGTATGTTTTTCGCGTGATCCTAACGGTCATTTTTGCCGCCAAATTTTTTTTTTGAAAATTGAAATGATATAGGGATCTCAAAACGGGAAATATATTATCAGACAAGGATTATAACTTGAAGATTTGTGATTTCGGTGTGGCCAAATTCATGCAAAAAGAAAACAAAGTCACGAGGTCGTATTTCAGTACAGTGGCGTGGTCTTCACCAGAGCTATTAGAACAAGGGGGGTACAGTGATAAAGCTGTAAGTGGTATTATTTTTTTCAATTTTACAAATCTATTTTTCACTCAAAAAATTCCCAAAGAATTTTCACAAAATTTTAAATTCTCGTGAAATTTTCAAATTTCAAAAAAAATTTAAAAAATGATAAAATTCCAAAATTGTAGAAATTGTAGAATTTTTAATTCTCGTGAAAATCTTTTGAATAAAATCATAATAAATAATAATAAATAAATACAGGACGTATATTCCTTCGGACTCGTCTTATGGTCAGTGCTCACCGGCTGTGAACCCTGGGAGACTAAGAACGAATTCCAAACGATTTACGCCGTATTAAATCAAGACGAACGCCCACCGATGCCTGAAGGCGCCCAGCCCGACTTTGCCAATTTAATCCGGCAGTGCTGGTCCAGAAAGCCCGCGGAGCGACCCTCCTTCACCACGATCGTGGAGACTCTCAACCGGATTAAGAACGAGACGTGCGGAAGTAACCCGGTATCGGCACTATTGGCTACCGTGGAGAAGTGCCTGGAGCAAAACACCTATGACCAAGTGAGGATTTTTTGGCACGCTCTTGACTTTTCAAATTTTAAAAATGACATTCGTCCCACGTAAAACAAAATCCAAACTCTCGAGAACATCAGACCACATTAGACTCTAAAAGACTTAGATCTGTAATGAAGAAGAGGCTGAGCTGCAACCCCGGATATTAGATCTTTGGCAGCATGAGAAGAATCTGGTGGAAATGGCAAAGACAACAACAGATGTACAGATCCGATCGCTACTGTCATCGCAATTGAAAAGGGTGATTTATTATAGATCTTTTATCTTCTCAACGAAAGGATGTGACGTTTCGCTCGAATGCTGCTGGCGATCGGTGATAAAAATCTTTGGCTCCGTGAATAATCGGTCCAGTCGATTTGACTTTCAAGTTGTAAAGACGGCCGTTTGGGATCTAAAAAATAGAATCATGTTTTTTCCGCAAAGTTACATTTCGAGCGGGTTCTATTGACAAGATTTTTTTGGATTGTTTTGATTGAGATTTTTACAGGTAAAAGCGACGACAGCAATGCTATTCCAGACACTAAAGAATCAAGAGGATCCGACTATGGTAATCAACCTTCACAATACAACGAACATCTGTCATCTTTCGCACAAAACGCGTCCCAAACACCAAACAGCACAAAAAACATTCGTGGAGATGTTGTACAACTTTCATCTTGAAAAAAATGACTGAATGGTCTCAGAGTCTTCGCTCCTCCACGTCATCAATGTCAAGTCACGAGACCAGCAACCACATTATTTACCCCCACAACACCCCACAGAAAATGGCATCGACAAGTTCTATCGAATTGAAAATACCGTACCAACTATTGCAGAGAAAAAACTCTCTAAGCTATATCAAAGACGAGGATTTTAATGTGAGTAGAATTTTTAATTTAATTAATTAATTTAATTGATTAGATTTAACAAAAGTTCAAATGAAATGAAAAAATGTCTGGAAATTAAATTTCAAAGAAATGATTTGAAAATAAATAGTTAAACAAGAGAAGGCCGGTGAGTACACAGATACCCATAGCACAAGTAGTAGAGGCCCTCTCTAAACATGCCGACCAGACCAGGTATGGATCATCATATCGAACGAGCCGATTATTTTTCGATTGTATTCTACTTTATAATTGCAATTGCACTGAGGCCAAACTGTTTTATTGTGAAGAAAAACTTGCCGAAAAATTTAAAAAATTATTTTACAAAGAATAACGATAATGCAGAAAGAGAGGTCTATCCATGGAAGACAGATTCTCAAAGTCTGAAGACCACATCACCCTCACCAAACCCGACCCCACCATCTCCTCCAGAAAGCTCATCGAAAATTCCCCCGACCTCCCCGACTCTAAAAATAGCCCATCGTCCTTCACAAAAGACAAAGAAGACAACACCACCACTATTGAATCGACTGTCTTAATACCTGATGCTGACGGGCAAGTAAAGGAAATCCAGACCGAGATCCCCATAGAAACGGTGGAGATTACGCAGACACCCGTGGTGGCGGAGGATCCACCTCCGCCGGCTAATCCGGATCCGGAATATGGTTTGACCACCCCCGACGGGTTGAATGTGGTGTGGGCGCTGGACTACAACGAGATCAAATTTGACATCAATAAGGATGAGGTTTGAAATCTTTGGATCTTTGAACGTTGTATAACTGCTGCACTTACGTCTGAACTGCAGCAAAACAAATTCATTAAAAAAGCAGGACTGCTGGCCTGGGAGAGCCGCAGTAAAAAAATATTCCAAAAAAACAAAATTCAAAATAATCTGAATCAAACTATTCAAACAAAAAATAATTTTTCCAAAAAATAATCATGACCGATTAAATAAGATCAAATTTATTCAATCTCTCAGGTCGGCTCCGGCAACAGCGCAGTCGTCTACAAGGCCATGTTTAGAGGACAGCGTGTGGCTGTGAAGATCCTCCAGAACGACCCGGACTTCTCGGAGTTTAAGAAGGAGATAGATATCCTCTCCTTTGTAAGGAGTCCAGATGTCTGCTATTTTTACGGAGCGTGTGTCTCTCCGTGCTATTGCATTGTCTCAGGTATTTTTTAATTTTTAAATCTTTTCCTCATTTTTGTTTTGCACCAGAATTTTTTTATATTTCATCAAAAAAATTTACTTTTTTCGTTTTTTATTTCACCAAAAAAAATGAAATTTTTTTTTTCTATTTCACCAACAATTTTTTTCTTTTTCTATTTAACAAAATTTTGTTTTTTGATGAAAATAAATAAAAAATTGACATTTATTCCAGAGTTTATGGGGAAGGGGTCATTATTCGATGTGATGGATAACCCGAAGAATAAATTCACCTGGAAGAGAGTTTTGCGATTCGCGACGCAAGCAGCAAACTCGCTCAACTCACTGCATAACTGGAAACCTGTCATCGTCCACAGAGGTATTTTTATCACAATTTTCTTCAATCTTTTATCTCATTTTTTCGACTGAAATTTCAGTGAAATCTCGTGATTTTTGATTTCAACATTATTTTTATTTTTGGAATACATCCTAAAGTCTGTAGATATCAAGAGTCACAACATGCTGGTGGACTCTAATTCAGTTCTAAAAATAGCGGATTTGGGACTGTCTCGATTTACAACGTTCGACAACCAGGATACGTTATTCAGAGCGAGAGGTTCTTTAGCCTATATGGCCCCTGAAGTATGCATTTCATCTTTACGAGTCATGATGTCATTTCTAATGATGAAGGTGTGGACGTCATCATCATCAAAGTCTGGCCTCGGATTTACCCCGAAATCTGACGTGTACAGCTATGGTAAATATCCAGATATCATTTATTCCTGTCATTAAATATGATCGTTGTCTGATGCCGCTCGATGTTCTCAGACAACGGGCAGACCGAAAAAATATATTTTATGTCATTTTTTGGCGCTTTACAACGATCATATTTAATGACACATCTACAGCTATTGTATTATGGGAAATGATGTGGAGATGTTACTTTGGTAAATGGAGGCTCCCATTCCCCAACTTGTTCCCTTTTGCCATCGTCACACAAGTCGCAAAACAGAATAAGAGACCCGATATAGATCCTAATATGCCCGCTCCTCTACTTAAGTTATTACAATCGTGCTGGCATGCAGGTATGTCTTTTGATCATCATATACTTCTCGATTGACTGCTGAAAGATCCCGAAATGAGACCAAATTGTGGGCAGATTGTCCAAGCTTTAGACGCCATCACGGAAGAGTATGAAGTGGACAGCAGTGAGTGGAAATACGCTCCACCGCCTGAAGCCCCTTCGCTCAAGGCGAGCACGAGAAAGCTTGTCTGATCATTTGAACAATAGAAGTGTTTTTTCAATGTCTTCATGATCTGTTTGACATCAAACAAATTTTGAGCCCTGGAGCCACCTTGCAGCACGGTGAGGTCTAAGGCTGGAGACAAAAGGAATGGCACGGCGTTACGCGGTGGGATGTGTTTCTTGAGATGTCGACGAAAAATAGTTTAGTGGAACATGGCGGTTGGAAATTAACGGCCAACCGACAGCATCATCAACCTCCACTGAGCACGACTTCTTGACGTAATCTTGTCGAAAATGTCTGGACAGCCTGTTAGAAGGCGTCTTTTTCCATCTGGTGATTCTGAGGCTCTGTTGGAAATGTTACAGGAGGAGACGAGATGCATCGAACAGAGATTCCTAGAGAGGTAACTGTTTGTATCTGCCTGAAAAAATCAAAAAGCTCATTTCAACAAGATATGAAATCATAGAGGAACTTGGTGTTGTACAGAATTCACCAGAAAAAAAGCCTCAGGGGGATCCCATCCAACCAAAGAAGCCACTTCCAGATCGAACATAGCTGGAGTTTTGTTGGCACAATTTTGACCCTCATATCCATGCCAATCTGCTTGGCAAACCTCGTCATCCACGGGTTTATGGGGTCTGCCAGAGGTTGTATCGCCTCCAAAGACAATACTTGAGCAATAAATGGGTCCATTCCATCTGGAGTCAGACCATTTCACAGAACCCAGCTCTTCTTTTCGATCATGATGTTCATCTATCTGCGTGTAGAAGTATCCCCGCTTGTGTGTCTTTTTCCTTCGAGAAAATTGATTTTTCAACCCGACAGCACCCGAGCATGAGCAGCGAGAGCTTGGAGGACACAAACGCGACACTCTTAAGACGACCGATCGGTGACCAGTTTGGAAAGGAGTCAGATCCCGCTCAAGCAAAGAAGCATTTTGTTAATCTGGTCTGGCTAAGTTTTGGTTTCTTCCTGTTGTTCAGCGCTTTCAAGTGAGTGCGAAATTCATCTCTTCAATTGACTCATCTTCCATAGTGGCACATCAAATATACTGACATCTCTCGATCCTTCCGATCCTACAGTAGGATTTCGCACGAGTGCCATTCTATACTCAACATTCTGTATCGGTATGTTTGATTTTCTGTAATCTCTCCTGACATCCAAGGATCCCTGCTATTTTCCACCAGCTTCATCTCTTTATTTGGGCCTAAGTGGTCTGTCCTTGTTGGTGCTCTCACCTACACCACCTTCCAAGCGGCCAATCTTTCAGTATGACATTATCTCCCATTTGACATGATCGAGGACTCACTTTAAAAGGGAGCCGCACACTTTATGTATCCAGCAGCAGCCGTATTAGGAGTCGGGGCCTCTATATTGTGGGCAGCTCAAGGGTCCTACGTGACCATCGCCGCCATCAACTATGCCACTGCCAAAGGTCAACCCACCGACACGTCACAAGGCACTTTTCAAGGAACTTTCTTCGGTATCTTCCAGGTGTTTTATTTTTATTTTCCAACTGAAAAATATTATTATTAATATGATAAATATTATATTCTTAATATAATAAATATTATATTCTTAATATGATAAATTCTCACAAAATAATTAAAAAAAAATAGATCAATCAAGTGGTTGGAAATTTGACGACTGGATTTATTTTTCTTTTCGTGGGTCCTTCATCCGCGTCGGTGTTATTCTACGTTTTTCTCGGGATTTCGGGGGCGGGACTCGTGGTATTGCTACTACTCAGACCGGAAGTGGAGCAAAAAGACGGTGATCTATTTTTAGAACTTTATTCTTATTCATTTTTGTACACTTGTCATATTTTAAACATAATTTCTCATGAATCTACTCGAAATTCCAACGAAATTTCAGTCATGTCAAACTGAAATTTCACGTAGATTTCACAGAAGAATCACCCTTGAGTCGTATCGCGTCTGTACTGAAGATCCATCTTGATTGGAAAATGTTGATGCTCATTCCGATGACTTATTATAATGGACTCGAGCAAGGTTTTATTATGGGTGATTTCACTTCTCTCACTAGGGCCAGTTTAGGTAATTTTTATTTTTATTTTTGTCTTTTTTTTGTGTTTTTTTTTGTCTTTTTTTCTGGAAAATTCAAAAAAACTTTGCAATTTTTTTCATCTTTTTTTCAATTTAAAACTAGAAACATTTGAATTATGATTCTCAACATTGTGCAAAACCCCCCAAAAATCGGAAATAAATTGAAAAAAGTCAGGAAAAGTGGAGTGGGTCGGATTCTCCATGGCCGTCTTCGGCGTAGTCAACGCGGTGAGCTCCGTATTAGCCGGTAGAGCTATGAGGTCCTTTGGGAGCATTGTCGCCTTCATCGGGTTCGCCGCACATGCCATTTTACTCACATTCATCATATGGGGTTCCAGATTTGGAAATTTCACGGAATTTTACCCGAATAATCTCTGGGCTTTGTTCGTCTTTGCGGCGATTGCGGGTGTCGGGGACGCCATTTGGACGACGTATCCGAATACAATAGTGAGTTTTCATTGAAATTTCTGGGAGATTTCGAAGATGTTTGGGTTTTACTGGGATTTTTTGACTAGGATGATTTTTCGTGTAGTTTCTTGCCGAAAAAATTCATTTTTTCACTAAAAAGAATGACGAATTGTAGATTGGCACATTATTTGGAGACAGGGCGATGGCCGCCTTCTCTACAATGAAGTTGTGGAATTCTCTTGGAAACGTCACCATATTGTTCATGGGAAAATCTGTGAGTTGAAAAATATATTTTAGAACTTCAACCCTCGCGTCAAATCGCGAATCTCGTGTTTTTGTGTTACTTTCGCTTCCATCGTGAGATGATGTGACACATGACACAAAGATATTGACATTGCGTAGGTGGATTTGTGGGCAAAGGCAGTCTTGGTTGCGTCTGCTCTCGTAGTGAGCATCATCTCTGTGGTCGTTTTAGACATTGTGAGAAGAAAGAAGCCGGCTGGGGAATACGTCACCTTGTGATGTAATAAAGACTGAGAAAATGCGTGGGAAATGTAGACGTGACAAACTCACATTGATGTCTAGAAGGCGTGACCTGGGTGTTGCTGTCGCGGTTGCAAACCGAAGAAACACGGGTAATTGTCCAAATTTTACGGGTTTCGCTGGAGATCTGCATGATTCACTTTTCCATTCAATCGACACAGAGCCGCACGGAACGAAAGTTGAGCCCTGCGGGAAACCTAACGAGGCCAAACAAAGACATGATTGGGGAGATACTTGACTCTCGATATACCATACAAGGTATCGTCTCTAAAGGGTCCGTTGGAGTCAATCTCCTTGCCAAGGATGAGAACACAGGAGTAGAAGTCCTGATTAAGAGGATGAAGAAGCAGGGAAATACTATACAAATTCAAAATGAAATAAGAGCAAATGAGCTGATGCTGGGAGCACCACAGATGTGCCGTTTTCATGGACATTTTGATACAAATAGAGATGCGGTGAGTTATCCCATCCCAGTATTATCCTAAACAGCCTCAGTATCTTGTATTTGATCACATAAAAGGAGTTGATCTCTTTGAATTGATGGAAGAGCGACAATTCCAGCCTCTGTCAGAGTCAGCCGTCCTCTTCATTTTAAAAATGGTAGCCCGATCTCTTGCCGAATGTCATCAACGGAAGGTGAATGAAAACTTGTTTATCTATATTTACAGCTCATAGCTCTCACACTGCGATGTCAAATTGGAGAACATCATGGTCGACTTTGATAGGAATGAGGCCACTCTCATTGATTTTGGGCTCTCTTTATGCTTTGAAATGGAGATGAGAGATGGTGTCCTCCACGAAATCCCCATCACCACCGGTTATCGTGGCTCTGTTGAATATGTAGCTCCGGAGGTCTTAATTGGGACACCGTTTTACGCCACAAGAGGGGACTCATGGGCTCTGGGGATCACAGCCTATGCCTTACTCTTTGGAGAGTTTCCATACGGAGTGGAGGACATCATACCTGGGCGAGGACATCCGTATGCTGCTGATGTGACCTCCATACCAATACCACAAAATGCAGGATTATCAGAGGAGATGAGAGACAAACTGTCGAGGTTGTTGACTTTTGACCCCAATGCGAGAGGAACGATCAGGCTTTTTCTGTAAATAACAATGAGGATGTCTTTTTAATCGTTTCCTTTTTCTCGAAGAATCAATGAGAGTGTTGGTCGATATTTGTGAGGCTTCACTGGGGTATTCTAGATACTATCTTTATGTTGCCTGTTTTGTCAAAATCTATTTCCGTATGGTATTGTCCGGACACGAATTTGTACAATTTTCAAAATGAAAAGTAATTGCAGTAGCTACTGCTCTGTTGCTACAGATGTCATAGATCTTATTCAGCTTCTTATATCAAATAATACTCTCCAAATAGAGACAGCTTATGGTCTGACACCCTATTCAGCGACATGAGGTGTTTGCCAAGGTGATACTATCTCTCCAATTCTCTTTCTTTTGATGATGATTTGAGAATGAATTCAACATGGCTTGCAGATAATGTTGTTGAGAAGGACACCAAAGAAAACAAAGAAAAGAAGTAATCTAAAAGACACAAAAGACCAAGAGAAGCAAATTGGCTAAAGACCTGGTTCACCTTTTGGTGATTTACACTCAACAAAACAAAACGAAATGTTCAATCATAAATTCTGATTTGGCATGTACATATTCACATCACGAGTTGTAGAAGGGCTCCCATCACCTTCACGTCTCGATGTTTTATTAGAACAAAGACCACATCAATATTCTAGAATCGTTTCCTCCCGTTGCAATTCTGTTTGAAGTAGAGCAAAAATCCAAACTGTTGATGCTGTCCGTGTGTCCTTTCAATATCGCGAGCGGCTTCAGCTTCTTCATATCATAGACTCTCACTCTGCTCATGTCATCATGGACATTCTTAAAAGGTTGTGCGCAATGTGGGGCTTCAAAATTCCACTCTGCTTCGACAGATCTACAACCACAACTCAAAGTCTCAAGATCACAGATCTACAATAGAATTACCTTCTGTCCCATCCTCCCGTCGCAAAGATCTTCTCGTCCTTTCTAATTTTGACAGCTCCCACGCCTTTGTGGTTCAGCTCCATCTCTGCTTCGGTAGAGTGTGTACCTTGGGCTAAATCGAGCGAGGTCACCGCGATGTTCACCCCGGCGGAACCCTGTCATCATCAGGCGATTGAGTCATCATCTCATCAAGCTCCACAGAATTTGGAGCTACAGCTCCACAAATTCCTCCCGAAAAAAGGGAATAAGTGAAAAAAAATTCAAGTGTGGAAAAATCACAACCAGATCTGTACTGAAGAATATATCCACATAGAAACATACCGAAATACATCGGCTCATACCCTTGTTGAACGCAAAACAGATCCCTCACACGTCAGCACAAACCTATATTTCACAATTCACCTGGCTCTGTGTGCGCTTTGAACCTGTGGAGGATTTCTGTCGTTCTGAGGGACCACAAGAGGATATCTGAGCTCTCAAAGAAGGCAGCCAAGACTACGTCTTCACCAAAAGAGCCCATTTTGATGTCCATGCACATTCCTTTAGGCGTCAAAATGGAGTTTCTTTTGTATAAAATATTCAAACATGCGCATATTTGGGTTTATGTGCTCCTCTTAAGGTGAAATTTTCTGCCAAAAGTTGACTCGATTTTCTGAGACGAGTGCTGAGATGTTAAAGGAGAATAAAGACGTTTATTATTCTTGGCGGGAAACGCCACAGCTGCTTGATCATTTCCATGATGCATACACAAAGAGTCGATTGATTTGCATTTAAAAAAGTCGGTCAGGTATTCATCACTCACCAAGGTTCAGGTTTGATGTACCGAAAGACTGTGTCCGTTCTTTTGTCTTGATATCATACAGCTGTAGCTGTGACATGTAAGGCCCACGATGATCACGTTGTACATACCTCCTCTTCTGCAGAGACAGCCACCAGATCTTATCGTTTCAGACATAAATGATTGGATCATGTAGAGCGCACTCACTGTGTGTGTCATTCTCTATCGTGCCAAATTTACAGAAAGACATGGTTTGGTTGAAATGTATGGAATCAGTATTACAGATTTCTGAGCCTAAATCCCAAATCTTCAACATTCCCTCTCTACCTTGACTTCAAACATTAATGGCCAATTGATCGAGATCAAACATGACACCAACCTGATCATTTTGCCAAAGGAGAGGAAATTGGCACAGAGGACACCGCCTAATTGAGCTGAATGTGCTGTGAAACTGCGTTCTGATCTTCGTCTGTGGAGATTCCACACATTGATGCTGCCATTAGAATGTCTGTGTTAATTGAGTGGAAGAACGGCCGCTTGGCAAGCAGTTACGCAGAGATCAGAATGTTTGGATCTGTTTGATGAAATCGAACGTCGTTAACTGTCCCATGCTGTGTTCTTAGAGTATATACTGGCTCAGGTGCCTTGTTGCTCATCTCAAATCAAAGATATCACTCATTTCGTTTCGTTTACGTAAGTGCATGTTTACAACAAACTCCCAAGGCCACAAAGAGTGCAGGAGAGATGGGGAGGTGAATGTCCAAGGAAGGACCCTGGCTGATTTGATCAAATCTCTTATGTAATCATGTATTTTCAAAACGAAGATTGATGGGATATTATTTGACGGAAATGTCACTTTGACATGATATGATTTCCCATGTGACTCTACCATTGGAAGCTTGGGAACGACGCCCCACACAAAATGCCTCTCTGGCGCTCCTCTTACAAATACAAGAGAAAAGTCTGGCTGTCCGGGACTTTGTGCCACCTCTGAAGTGAATCATAAAGAGTCCACATCGCAGAGTACAAGAAACAACAACTTCATTTGCCTCATAAGACACATTTCTAGCATTTATAGTTACACCCATCAAGTACAGCGATGGTGACTGATCCTGACAATGTTGCAGCATCCTCCCATCGCAATCCCAAACGTTCTTTCTGATCCCTTTTGTTTTTCTTGCGTCTTGATCTCAAACAGTACTTTGAGGCGTTCCTCCATCGACATGGTGGCGTGGAGAGTGAAGGGTGTCCCTCTTTTGAGCCGTCTGGTGACTATCTCTGGCATTGTTGCTCTGATAATGACGAGCTTACAAGCTTACTTCGTCCTATCGAATACAGATCTTACGAATGTGGTGTCAGATTTCCCCCCAATATATCTCATATATCTTCAATTATAGACTTCGTAGTGGGTAATATTCCGTTTATGTGGTACGCCAGGAGCGCCAGCGTGAGGTTGATGTGGGGTCAGACGGGCCCACATACTACTCCTGGGGTTTTGGCAGTAAGATTCCGGAACTCCGAATGTGGACTTGCTTTTTCCGCGGTCAAACAATGAACAGCCCACAACCAAAACAGAGTACAATGAAGTGATGAAGGATCATGATGTTCTTCTTCTGTGCTGAACAGTGCCAATGTACAATCATTGCCTGTCCATCAGAATAATGCGACATGACAGTAAACAGGTGTATCATACACAGAAATTTCATCATTTGAAAAAATGATCCAAGGATGCCATTTATGGTTTGCTCGCCTGTGCGTAAAATTTTGTACGATGTCTAAATGTGAGGAAATCGGTGTGGCGTTGAGTCATCTCAAATGGACTGTCGAGATCAATACTTCATCTCGAAGATTTCATCAAATAAAATGTATCGATATTTGACTCACACTTGTGAAGAAACGGCAGCGAGACGAATGGATTTGAAAGATCCAGCCCACATTGATATTCCAAGGCAGCTGATGATAAATCCCACAATACATTCAAGCGCGATCTGAAGACCAGTGAGCACAAGGGACAAATATAATCTGAATTAGGTGATTGCAAACGACAGGACTCACGTCTTCAGGTACTCCTTCCTCTGGGATTCCAAATGTTTTCAAGAATTGTCTCTCTGTCATCATTTCAATGATACTCCATGATTTAAGACCTCACGTTGTATTCCTGAATAAGCACTGTGAATAAGCAATAATACTCCGATTAAAGAGACGAGCTTTCCAAGAAAGCTGCCCTCCGCCATCTGATTTTCTTCGTTGGTGATCTGATCTGAAAAACTGACCGCCAAAAAAAACTTTGTTGAAATTTGAAATCATGAGCAGGTGCAAGATTTGCGCCCCAACTTATATATGCATACTGTTCACTATACTCTTTCTATGACACCTTTGCACAGTCACAAAAAGACGTTGTTCGTGATCATCGTTGTAATTTGGCGTTCTGAAGTCAACACACGGTCTTCGCCGAAGACAACTTCGCCGAAGAGATGTGATTTCTTTGTTTTGGAACACTTCACCACCAAAAGATCTATAGACATGGAATTAATCGATAAATACGAGAATGCACAGAGCCTGCTCGATAAAGATTACATGACAGGCAATTCGGCTTCACAGATATCAAACTATCTCCTTGGCCTTGATGCTTCTGTTGGATCCTATTATGATGGTCAGTCGCTCCTTTATATTGAATTTCCTGAACGATACAGACGAGCTGGATGATGAGGATCTCGCATATTACATCGTGAAAGATGGTCGTGTACCTGTCTTCTTCGATGATTTTCAGGGCTCTGACCTGAAATCTTCAAATGGACGAACATCACTCAGAAGCAGCACCACCCCCTTGTACAGAAACAACATTCACAGCACCGTCGACGGTGTCTCTTTAAAACGGTGGGTTCCCTCAAAAAAATGTGGAGTGATTGATCTTGTCAGATCGTGCGATGTGCTGAGACAGAGTCTTGGTGAATACAGTGATGAAGAAGATGATTTGGAGATCGTCCCAGCGCCAACAATACAAACAAAATGTTTAATCTGTCTGGAAGACCTCGATGACTGCGAGGATGTTGTGCACGTGAAGGTGGGAGATCTAGGAGGATTTTGGACAACATCTGACGCATTCAGGGATGCGGTCACAAGGCTTGCCGCGAATGCATCTCTGGATACATTGATTTCCAATCCAAAGATGCATCTATATTGTACCACCGCCTGACACTGATCACTCGCGAGGCATCACAGGTACAATGTTGTTCTTGGAATGTGAAGGCTAATCAGCAATTAGATCATCAGAGTGGATGATGTAAATGCATACGGAATCAATTGCCCGGGGTTGGGTTGTAAACATGTAATGCTCATCAATGAGCTCGTCCCCATCTCAGAGATGGAATCTATAAATAGATTCCTGAGAATGTCAAATGTACACACTGAAGAGCTCAGAGCTCGCGAAAATGTCGAACGACCTCCCATGCCTGCAATCAGTAAGTGATCACTTTATCATTTAGACAATTATGATGATTGCCGAGTATTTATTTTTGAAAGATGTAAAACCTTCTTAATCTCAAAGATGACAGGATGCACCTATTGTGAAGGTACCAACGTTTACCCGATCCGATTCGGCAGATGGAGATGTGGAAGATGCCACGCCGTCATGTGTCCACAGTGCATGGAGAGGCATCCAAGAGCTCAGCCCTGTGGCTGGGTCAGACCCGAACGCGCAGTCATCAACCCTCTTCCAGATTCACTCAGGATGATCAGGTGACGTCATCAATCATCACATCACAATACGACACATCTGAATGTCTTCAGATGTCCAGGATGTCACAATGCGGTAGAGAAGACAGAAGGATGCAATCATATGACGTGTCGATGTGGCACACATTTCTGTTGGGTGTGTGGTGTTGCCCTCTTAAGCGATATCTATGCACACGTGAACAATTGCAAGAGCAAGCTCGTACAGGGGGCGGCAGTGGCGAGACATGAGGTGTTTAAGAGATGGTGACACAACACAAGATGATGTATAGAATGTCAACAAGATGAAGAGTGTGTAAGATAAAGAATCACGATGGAAATCAGTCTTCTTGATCATGATCGAATTCGTTCTCATAGAGCTCGCGATCATCCATTTTCATTCCATTTGTGATGGTGACTTCGCTGTTCTCTGCATCTTCTTCATCCTGAATCTCTCAGTCTTTTTCTGCGAAATTTCTATGAAATTTCGAAGAATATTCCGTGAAAAGTCCTACTTGTAGAGAGTGCAATTCGTTGTACAATAAATCTGGGGGCAATTGTTGCATTTGTACACTAGGGGCATGTTGTAGAACTCGAAGATTTTCCAATACTCTGGCCTAAATGTTTGAGCCAGATGATTCATGACGTCATCAAATCTTTCCATCATGGCACAAAGTGCCAATGTGTCAGTGTCGACATTCATTCTCTCCTGCAATTCCACTCTACAACTCGCAGAGTACATGTCGACAGCCATCGTGATTACGAAATTTCACTGAAATTTCACCTTCACGTCATCGATGTACTGCCTCGCGTTTTGGTTCTCAAATCTGGCCACAATGTCCGGATGGAGCTGGAAATCCGGTCCAAAATACTCGAAATAGTCGTTGAAGGGTAGGTCATTTGAGATATCAGTGTCTAAAAGTAGAGATGTCTCATATGTCCAGCATCTGGCGACGTTCTTTACGGTGTAGCCACCACCCCCGAGTA
The DNA here is from genome assembly GCA_002081555.1 of Protostelium mycophagum. Classification (NCBI taxonomy): domain Eukaryota; phylum Evosea; class Variosea; order Protosteliida; family Protosteliaceae; genus Protostelium; species Protostelium mycophagum. The sequence continues at coordinate 48,834 of MZNV01001579.1, read as the reverse complement.
CCAGCGTAGGAAGGCCAAATGATTTTACGTAAGAGACACATTCACCGTGGCCTGGAGGGGTCAGATGTCGACAAGAGATCTGTCGACATTTGTCGACAGTCTACATTTGTCGAGGTAGTTTTTTTAGGCATTGCAAAAAGAGATTTTATAATTTCACGATCTACAAGTATCAAAGACGTCACATCCGATTTCCCGCCAATCCCACATTCAAATTTCCCGCCAAAACACTCACCTTTAATCGACAGATTGAAACATCCCAAACGGTCACACGCCAGAGAGTCCGCGCCGCATTGTAAAACGATTGCACTGGGCCGATAGTGTTCGATTGTCTTCTGGATGACAGGTTTAAACACCGATTGGTAGCTCATATCGTCTATGCCGTCGAGTAGTGGGACGTTTATGCTGTAATACTTTCCCTTCTTATCGCCAATCTCGTTGAGTTCTCCGGTACCTCCATGTCTTCAGGACATTTCGGCGCTTTCGTATTTTTTTGAGGTTTTGGTTTTTTTTGGATTTTTCGGATTTTTTTTGGATTTCGGATTTTTTGTATTTTCGGATTTTTTGTATTTTCGGATTTTTTTGTATTTCTGGATTTAAAATATTTATTTGTGATATATTATTTACATTTTAATTTATTTGACTCGATTGGAAAACACTTGAAACGATATTTCCTCGAAGTTCCAAAAAAATCACAAAAAAAAATCACAAAAAAATCAATATATAAAATTAAAATAAAATCTCACCTGGAAAAAAAGAATCTCCATACTTATGGAAAGAGACGGTCATCACTCGATCAGTGATGTAGAATGCCTCTTGTACAGCATCACCATGGTGCACGTCTATATCTATATATAGAACTCGGGGGTGGACCCTGCACAAATGAATACGTGTCTCCTCGATATTGGATATTTATGTTGTTTTCAAACGCATTATTGCAGAGTATATACACTACGGCAGAGCCACATTTGTTTCTTGTGTTATCCGACAACATTTGTGTCTTGTGCAGCCATGGGACAGATATATAGAGGTGCAATGTATATAAGACCTCGTTTTGTTGTGGCAAGCCACAACACCATTTGCTGCTTCAAATCGGCGATATTCTTTCACACAACAAAATTTGATGTTTCAAATCGTTACGATATCTTAGAGGTGCACCTCTCTTGGTGGCACAACAATTTGTTCATGCGAGTGATGTGAAGGCAGACAAAACTCGTTAATAACCGCGAAGTCGAGCGTTAAGGTAACGTGGAAATGGGTACTATAGTGATGGACTCACTTTAAAAGTTCCAAGATGGCCAGTACAATATCGTTGATGAAACAAAACCCTGAGGCTTCGTCTTTTCTTCGGAAAATCAGTCGGTTTGAAATTTAAATCGTGCAAACTGGCGCGAAGTTTGAGAGCGGCAAAGCCGCACAGGACATTCGAAGCGTTCGTTTTGCTTATAGACGATGATGATCTGTCCTCTAAGCTCTGCCTTGATTTCTTTTATGATAAAATGAAGATTCAAATGTGAGATCAGGTGGTGAATCATCACGTTCATGATTATCTCTTCCATCCTCGAGGATGATTGAAGGTTAATCATCATGATTTTTGCAATTATAGAAGCTAATCATTTTAATACCACAGATATCTTTACTCACAATGGAACGGAACATGATACATGATTTAAACTCACCGTGCATGATGAAGCCCTCCGCTCCAATTGATAGCTATATCAGTCAAACCTCCATTTAATTTAGCCGCCGCCTCTATTGATCCACCGCTATATATTCGACAGAAGTCATATAGACCGTCAAAAATGGGACAATCATCTCCCACATTGAATCGTGAGAGAGAAGACTCTTGCCACAAATGTAAAGAGGCCGGAGAGACTCTATTCATTTGTGATCAAAGATTCATCAACATAGAACCCACCTAGAGAGGAAATCTATGTAATCCTCAGAATGAAACTGCTTCAGGTCAAATGAAGAGGCCTCTCTCGATTTATAGACGGACATCTTCTTATATAATCCATAATTCAGAATGAGATTGTGTGTGAGTGCCAAACGGTGAGGTTTCATTGGATGATTCGGACCGAAATGAAAGTTCCCCACATCAGGATTATAAAAGTAAGACACTCTCCTCTTATTGCTCATCTTCGGTGCGAAGATTGTGATGGGATGTTGGATTTAAAAAAACGTTAAAAACGGCGAACTTTTTTCAAGAAAAAATAAAAGAAAAAATTTCGACGTTGCATTTCATCAGAACCATCACAACACAACAAGAAAATGATCGGACGCATATGGTCCTCCATATTCCTATTGATCTCTCTATTGAGCTCAGTAGAGTGTGGAAAATTGAACATTAATGGAAGGGTTTGTATTTATTTCGTAGAATCAATGGTGCTGATCAAGTTCAGCTGTCTTTTGGCAGTCACATCGAAAAAAGATTCGCTATGTTCAGTAAGGACGATGCACCCGCAAAGACTTGGCCAGGGAATGGTGTCTCTCATATCAATATTGATTGTGAGGAAAAACACGTCACTTGTTCCAGTCACTCACATTCACAGACAAGGTTAATGACGTAGGAACCTCCAAAGTTTGGGCAGTTTCAGTCATCAGCGATCATCACAAGTTTATAGGTTTCGTTAATAAGGAAACAAATGTATGTCTTTCATTCATCATATGACGAATGACGTGGCCAGACTAGGTTATATTGTTGCGAAGCGAGTACTGCTGTAGAAAGCAAAGCTTTCTGCCAGGGCAAAGAGATGGGCTCTTTGGCATTAGGATTGGAACCAGAACCAGGACGTCTGTTGTTCGTCGATGAGGCAAAGGATGGCAGAATCCAATCTGTATGTCCAATTACATATATTGATTTATTTGAGACTTAATCTTCATAGTCTAATAACATCACCTCTTCTGGAATGTTCTACAATCTCATCATCATTTGCAAGGCCGATGATCAATCAAAAGAGGGGACTGTTTCAGGGACACTCGAGTACATGAATCCTTTTGGTAATCTTAGTGGAGATGTGTGGTACTTGATGCCTGTAAGTAATCACATCCATTATCTCTCCATTCTCGCAGCTGCTCTTTTGGCCAACAAACCACTCTGCTTAATTTGTCACGGTTCCGTACCGTGATTTTCTCGTCAACTAACCTGGATCATAACTGACCACTGTAGTTCTTCTTGTCTATACTTTTGGTTTATATTCTGATATTTATATACTGGATTGTAGTGTCTTTATTACATCGCAAAGAACTGCTCAAACTACAGGTGATTTTTTGTAGAAGCTTTCTATTTTAAAATTAAATTCCTGACTTGAAATATAAATATAAAATTAAAATTGGATGTGAATGTATTTTAGAACTGTATTGGATTGATCATCCTGTGCGGAGTTATAGAGAATGCAGCCATCTACTTTGCCTATTTAGGATACAACAACATCGGAGAGAACTTCATCGGCGCCATGATCGTCGGGACCATCGTGTCCAGTCTGAAGAAGACACTCTCCAGAGTTCTCATTCTTGTCGTCTGTATGGGCTACGGTGTTGTAAAGTGAGTTGTATATCTCATTGTAGAACCACCAACACTCTTTTATTTTCGGAAAAATCCACAAGATTTTTCACCCCAAAAAAATCTGCAATACCCCAAATGCGTAACCAAGCGTAATTACGTCTTTCTCACCCCTCCAGGCCCACTCTCGGCACCACCGCCTACCGCGTCGCCTGTCTCGGCTTCATGTACTTTATCTTCTCATGCGCCTCTTTTATCTCGGATCTTGTCAACAACAGCGGAACCATTGTATCTGAAGGCATTTCGCTCCTGCTGCTGTTGCCAACTACCTTCTTAAACACTTGGTTCTACTGGTGGACCCTGACGTCGCTGATGAGGACCATCACCTTGTTGCAAGAGAGAAGGCAGACGATCAAATTACAGATGTATAAGTCATTCTTTCTGACCCTGATCGGGTTGGGATGTGCTCTGATCATCATCGTGTTTAGTCAGACGTGAGTTACGGTTTCTGTGCATCTTATTTATAAATATTTATTATATTTATTTATTTTCGTTTTGAAAAAAAAACTCGGTTTATAGAGTAGAAAAATGAATAGAAATAATAAATGATATATTTGTAGTATCGTGACGATCGTGACGGACATTGACAACACTTGGAAAGTTTCTTGGATTTGGGAGGCTTTTAACGAGGTGAATATTTTATTTAATAAAAATCCAAGAAAACATTTTTACAATTCTAACTTTTGGATTTTTAATTCGATCAGATCCTTTATCTGGTAATATTACTTACCATAGTGATCATATGGAGGCCGATGAACAACAACACCCGTTACGCGTACAGCGAGATGGAGGGTCCCAACGAGACAGCTGACGTGGAGGCCGATGTACAACAAGTCGTCTTGTCGACATTTGGAGGGGGTCTTCAAGTCAGAAACAAGGCGCCACAGGACGACCAAGCACAGAGGAAGCAGTCAGAGGACGAGTCGTGAGTGAAACTTCTATACAGTCAGATGATTCTCGTGCCAAAACTGTAGATTCTGTCCACTGAACAATAACAGCAAGGCTTCTTTCACTATTGATGAGGAGTGACACTTTAAAATAAATGTTATGAAGAACTTGGTCCACCTGAATTTTCTAATTTCCAGCGGATTTATCCAAAAAAAAATTGATTTTATCACTAAAAATGATCTGGACCCATCAGATCGAAATAAATTTATTTTTTCGGTCGTACAACCTGCACCACCTGCTGGGAGGGGGTTGTAGTACACCAAATCTACATGTATTATATATTCCAGAGTGGTCTCAAGAACAGTCTGATCCAGTTGAGTCTCCTTTCTTCTGTTCTGTCCTTTGTTTAGGTCCTTTTAAACTGTACCTTCTTCTAAATCACATTATTTAGAACATCACTCATGAAGCATAACGCGATAAAAAATTTGGGATGAGATATCTTTCCGGTTGTCATCCCCACATCACGCGAGAAAGATCGCAGATCACATCTCGCTTTCTTTGCCTCTACAAAATGACGGAGAGCGTAGAATCCTCCGCCACTGTTAGGTCTAAGCAGACACCTGGTCTGAATCATCAGAAGAAAAAGTTGGATGTAAAACCTGAAAAGAGGACACCAACCATCAAATCGGAGGAGACGAAGTTTTGGGAATCTTTCCAAGTATGTTCCATATCTGTGGAGGGGAATAATTGATGTTGATTCTGATACAGTTTCCTCAATTCTTTCAACATCAGGGGCCAGTCACACATTTAGATTTTTCCAACAATTATCAAGATTTGATCGCCACAAATGGGCGAAAGGTATTGATGTTCAATCTGATATTTGACCTAAAACATACAGCTCTCCTCTTACAGAGGAATAATGAGTGATGAAGTGAAAGACTACACTCGTTTCAAACAGACAGTATTCAGCCCTAAGTTCCGATTTGATGGTGGCATGCTTGTTGCAGGTCGGTCAATATGATCACATTTTTTCGTAAATCATGATTTAATCATCCCACAGGTACCCAAGAAGGACACGTCCAAGTCATTGCAACAGAAACAAAGAAGCCAATTCGAGAGATGAAAGGACATACAAAGCCCACGAGGACAGTTGCCTTCTTGAATTCGACCACCGTCGTCTCCGGATCAGACGATAATCGAGTCAAAGTCTGGGATATTGCAACTGGCGAAGACACCATCACTTTTTCGGTATAAATTTATTATTTTTTGATGGAATAATCTTCCTATTCCTGATCTACAACTCTGAAATGTCGACAGGCACACACAGATTACGTGAGGAGTGTGTCGACAGACAGCTTCAACGGTGTGGCGGGAAATTTGATATGCAGTGGTTCCTATGACCACACCGTCAAGTTGTTTGATGTTACATCACAAAAAGAAATCCTGACCATCAACCACGGTTTCCCGGTAGAGCAAGTTCTCATGTGAGTACAACGTTGTAGATGACCGGAAAATTCACGGAAAAAGATTTCCCGGGGGACATACGGTGGCATCAGCGGGGGGTAATGTGGTTAAAATCTGGGATATTCTGTCAGGCGGCGTGTTAAGAGGTAGCATCGAAGAATTCCAAAAGACGGTCACGTGCATGGCTTTACACAAAGACAAATTGGTTACTGGTGGTCTCGATCAACTCCTCAAGGTGACGTCACCAAATGACCGTTTTTTTATTTTGAAATTCAAAAGTGGCGCGGAGTAGATGATTTCAAAACTTGTCGAAAATTTCGATTGTGACTTTTCTCAGAAATGATCTTGTGTGTTATGACGTCATGAAAACGCGTGATGACGTCATAGTGACGTATTATAGGTGTACGACCTTGGAACCTACAAAAAAGAAGCGTCAATAAGATATCCTGCCCCCATATTATCCGTTGCCATCTCGGTATGAATTTTCTCAGAAATTTTCGGGAATTTATGAAGATTCAAATTTTGAATTTGTTCAGAATGACGACAACAAACTAGCCGTTGGTATGACGGATGGTGTCTTATCTCTGAAGACGAGACTGTCTAGAAAAGTTGAAAGCTCAAACAAAACTATATTTAGAAGTCAAGCGGTGGACAGAGCAAAACAACAACAGGTCAGTCTCGTTGTAGATCATGATCAATTTTATTCCTCGACGATTTTTTTTCACAGATATTTCCTCGAATTTTCTGGCTGTTTTCCTGAACTTTTCAAGGTGGAAACCGCCAAATTTGAGAAATCACGAGCTGTCAAACTCGCCAGTTACGAAGTCTTTCTTAAAGAGTTTATGTGGAGAGAGGCTTTAGACGGCGCGATTGCCTCAGGAAACGACAATATAGTGGCCAGTATGTTGGTAGAACTTGCCAGAAGAGGTATGCTCGTTGTAGATGGAATTGTTTTTCGTTGGGATTTTTATGTGGAAATAAAAATTTTTTTGGCGGGAAAATTTTTCCGTGATGACGTCATGATGACGTGTACAGGGGGGTTACGTAAGGCTGTTGGAGGAAGAGATGAGGAGGGACTGTTGCCACTCTTGTATTATCTCAACAAAAACAAATCCCTTTACGGGTCAGAATTGATCGACTTGGCCAACCATATATTAGGTGATTTTTATGCCTCGTTGTAGATACTCAAAAATACACAAAAATACATGAGTTTTGGTGTGCATTTTTCAGGAATGGAAAATGGCTTGTTTTGCCACAATAAAATAACAAACAGAAAATTGACGAGTTGTAGATGTCTACGGCGTGATCGTGGGTGAGTCAAAGCTTGTAGACGAACAACTTGCATACATGAGAAGAAGAATAGAGAGGAGTCTGAGAATGCAGAAAGAATTGATGGAGATCATGGGCTCATTAGACCTCATCTTATCAGTGCAATCTCAATCATTATCATAAAGTTTTGATTTATTTTAAAACAATGATCCATTTTTTGTGCTTGTTTTTCTCCACCTTATATACGCCGCCAAGGTAACCCTTACCGTGACCCTCCGGTAAATCCACGAGAGCACTTATCTGGCTTGGGGGTGGTTGCCTGCGATTCTTTGCGGTTGCTGTTCTGAAGACTTAATTTCAGTATTTGTCACCTGCCGCCGTGAATGACAGCGAAAACGCCCCCGAAATTTATTAACGCAACATAGCACGGTTAATACCGTGATAATGAAACATACGTAATTGCTATTTGTTTTGCTTCCACCCGACAAAACAAATCGAAAAGATGAAGAGGCAGGCGGTGCTCATCTTGGCAGCTCTGTCTGTGGTTCTGGCTCAGAACTGTGCTTCTCAGGGATGTGCCCCTGGTCTGGTGAGTCCAACTCAATCTTTATTTTCAATCTCTGACGTCTGTTTCAGTGCTGCTCTCAGTATGGATAGTGAGTCGATTCATTTCTTGAAAGTATTGTATCTGATCATCGCAGCTGTGGAACCGGATCTGCTTACTGTGGAGGATCTTCTGGAGGAAGCAGCGGTGGCAGCAGCGGAGGTGGCAGCAGTGGAGGAGGCGGCAGCGGTCAGACCTACACTGGACAGGTCTTTCCTTCATCTATGATCTGGTTGTTGACATTTTTAAGGTCACATTCTACGGCTGGAATGACAACGATCCTCCAAGTGATCAGATCTCCAGACCCGATATCAGACACGGAAAAGCTATGCAGACTGATGGAAGCTACGGAAACCCCAACACTGTCGCCACAGACTTTAACGAATTCCCTGCTGGTACCATTATCTACGTCCCCTTCCTTCAGAAGTACCTCATCGTGGAGGACAGTTGTGCACAGTGCCAGGTGAGAAAGATCATCAACATGGATGAAAACTGAACCTGATCAGAGCGACTGGGGAAACAGAAAGTACCACATTGATGTCTGGATGGGACCCAACTGGTAAGAAACATCTTAATTAAATAAACGTGAAACGTCTCATCTTCAATTCTAACAAATGAAGGTGGTCTAACGGCGATCTCGATGGATGTGAAGGAAGTCTCACCAGAGATGGAGTGCAGGTATGACATGTTTGTAAAGACTACGAAGACTAAATGATGCAGTTCATTGCCAACCCACCCTCCAACCTCCCTGTGGACACCACCCCTTTCTATGTCAACGATCAGTGCACTGGACACACCCACTAAACAGACAAAATGTTCTAATAGACCAACTCTTTTAAATGTATAATTAGAGATATTTTTTGGTTTTATTGCATCTGTGGGATTGTGAAACTTCTTCAGAAGGCACCTAATTCTTTGTGTGAGTTTCAATGTGGACATGCATTAAATCATCTCACCAGCACCAGCACCGAAGAACTGGCTGAGGGCATCGACACGGTTCTTCTCTCCACCGATGACATTCTTTAACACAGCGATGTCATTGACGAGTCCTCCGGAGTTAGAGTCACCAGCTGAAGATCGATTATCCTCTAATTACAACACTGTAAATTACCTCTGCTGAGCATGGCGAGGACAGCCAACATCATGTCGTCAGAGTCAAAGAGGGACTCAATATAGTCTCTACGGTAAGCTCCTGTTGTCATCAGCTGGGTTCAATCCAATCAAGGCAAAAGATACTCACCAGAACCAATTCCTGCGAAGGAGGTGAGGGCATCGACGCGGTTCTTCTCTCCACCGATGACATTCTTCAATACAGCGATGTCATTAATAAGCCCAATGTTGCTGTCGCCTCTCTTCTGTCCAGCACCAGCACCAGCACCTGATCGTCTAAACAATCTCTCCTCATACTTCACATCGACATACCAGAAAATCCGCTCAGGGCGTCGACACGGTTCTTCTCTCCTCCGATGATGTTCATCAAGACACCGACATGGTTGACCAGCCCGCCTCTATTGCGGTCGCCAGCGTTAAAAATGGAGCGGAAGAGCAAGTAATCCGCGAGGTCATCGGCCTCATCGAAGCTCTGTGCGCTGGCGGTGGCCAGGCACAGCGCGAAGGCAAGTCCAAAGAGGATGTTACGTTTCATATTGTTCGTTGTTGTGATTGGTACAAGTAGAGTGATTATGATTATTGCGGGGGGAAAGTCTAAGCTTCCATGAGACGGTGGCCGCAATGAAATTCCACAAAATGGAAGAGAATATCCAATCTACAACGGGAGAATTTGTTCTTTATTAACGTCCGTATAAGCCTCCGAATTGCTGTTGCTGTCCTGGGTATTGCTGCTGTTGTCCTGGGTATTGCTGCTGTTGTACGAATTGTTGCTGTCCTCCAAATGGTTGTTGCTGTTGTCCTGGGTATTGCTGCTGTCCAGGGAGGTTCTGGAATTGTCCGTATGGCTGCTGCTGGACTCTCTGTTGTTGTGGATATCCTTGCATTTGTTGCGCTCCTGGAAGTGTATTGGTATTCGTAAAAAATAGATGCGGTAACTACCGCACATCGAGACGTTAGGATTTACGTCGCAGATAATGGGAGTTGTAGATGCTGAATTTCTGAAATAATTACCTTGTTGGTTGAAACCCTGAGAAAATCCACCGAAATTTCCGCCTTGAAATTGTTGGTTTGGTGCCTTTGGTCTGTTACCAAAAATATTTCCACAATAAATAATTTGAATATAAAAAACTCGAAATTCGGAAATTTCGAGAAATATCTCATTATTAAATTTAAATAAAAATATACCTGTTGTAGAGAGGCAAATTGTTGGGTTTGACCTGGCATACCAAATTGACCTGATGCTTTCAATACTCTGAAAAATAATTCTCAAAATTTTTTGATATTCGAATAAAAATAAATAATAAAATTGTAGATCGACTGACCTTGCTGAGGGTACTGAGGTTTCGCCTGGAAATTTCCTGGAAATTGATTATGAGCATTTTGAGGCTGCGAAGGGGTGTTGTAGAGGGCCAAAATACTGTCTATCGGCTTCTGTGCACTCTGCTGTTGCTGGGGTGCAGCGGCTTGGGGTGTGACCTGCTGGGTCGAGAAATTTCCAGGAAAATTATTTTGGGAATTTTGGGAGAAATTTCCTGGAAAAGCGGATTGATTTTGGCCGAAATTCTGAGCACTGGATTGTTGCTGTCCAGATTGAGCGAAATTTCCCGGAAAACTCGATTGGTTCTGGTTGAAATTTCCTGGAAAACTGGATTGTTGTTGTCCCTGGCCGAAATTTCCTGGAAAATTGGACTGGCTGAAGCTGCCAAAATTAGACTGCTGTTGCTGTTGTGGCTGTTGTTGCTGTTGTTGTGGTTGCAATGGTTGTCCAAAGTTGGCAAAATTGTTGGTGCTGGCACTTTGCTGGGTGGTACCAAAATTTCCAGGAAAAGTCGAACTGTTTTGCGCGGGAAAAGTTCCAAAAGAAGAAGGTGCGGGAGTGGGATCATCAAGAGATAGAAGATCGACGGCGGGAGCAGCGGCAACAACAGTAACGGCGGGAGGGTTGCTAGGACGTCTTGGCATTCTGTTCTCGGTACGTGGCTCCTCTCTACGGGCGGGGGGCTGTTGAGTTCTGAAAAAATGAGACGAAAAATGAAGGGATTAGAGGTGCGCACCTTCTGTCTTCTTGTGGCCTGCTGGTGGTGTTCGAACCATTACCGACATATCTTCTTCTCTCATACTTGTCTCTAATAAAGTTCTCGAGAGCGCTACGTAAGGCGTGAAAAATGGATCAATCAGTGTGGCTTACTGTGAGTCACTCTCATTAGGGCGATTGAAATGTGCGGGCAAAGTGGCCTCCCAATACTCTCTCCCTTTGGCGTTTCCAACCTCCTTCATTTTCTGTCGATTTATCAGAGGCCTTTGTGTTTAATGGTGTCACACCTCCACTTGATTCTCATTCCACTTGTCCAAGGAGATACTTCTCACAAAAGAAATATGAACTCCAAGACTACGATGGATCCCAGAGCACTTGAGGCAAATGAAGAGACCAAGATTGACAGAGGCCCATCTTGGTTGTTTGGCATCGCAATCGACGCAGTTTCTGTTCTCAGGTAGTTGAAGAAGGTCCAAAAGGATCTTCTGAAATTTCTCTTGCTGCTTGTCTGTCGCGCTCATCTATCTCGTCGGTTTATGATGTGACGTTTTTCGCGCCACAAATCAACACATCACTTTTTCAAATTGAGGCATCATCCACAAAATGACCGCACAAGATCCAAACCTTCGAGCTCAAAGATTGCGCCAGGTGGTCACAATTGATTTTTTGTCGTCTAAAGTGGCTCAGGTGAGAATGCAGGAAGATGAGTTGGCTTTTCAGATGAGAGAACGATACAGACAAACCAAGATGGAAATGTCATCGAGGCTATATAGAGACGCCGAGGTTAAAAAATGATTGCATTTCAGAGGCTGACCAAATCAGATCGACTGGAAAGCCGCTCAAAAACAGACGCAGCAAAACACCAAACAGAAGCTCATCGCTGCAGTTGCCCACATCGGTAAGGCGGAAGCTTCTGCAGATTCAAGAAGAAAGAGTCAGGTCCGTCTCTTTCAGCATTCAAAAACTCAACTCATTCAGCTTGAAGGCAACATCATGTCAGAGCGAAAATGGAAGGCCGAGAGAGAAAGAGAGACCATTCGTTATAGAGAAGCACACGAACAGATGATGAGTGGGCCATCTTTAGAAGAGCAAGAGAGGAAAGAACGGATCCTAAAGAACTTGGAATCACTCAAGACCGAACGTCATGACCGTCTACAACGGAATCGCGTACAGAAAATCAGATCGGGAAGACCTGTGTCGACATCTTTACAACTACAATCAACAGAGAAGAACAGGGTACTTGTGGAGAATGCGTTTGAGATGGCCAAGATGGAGAGAAATACGCAAAAAAGTCAGGCAGAACAGGTTGAGGCGAGAAGAAAACAGACGCAGATGGCGGACGCATCACGTTATAGTCGAGCGGCTGATTTTGTGAGGGGAAAAAGGATAGAGCAGGCACGTTCTGCACCTGAGAAAATATGTTGATTTCTACTCAGGCAAAGAAAGAGGAAGAAGAGGCTTCGCGAAAGCAAGAGAGGCTTCGCAGACTTCAAGAATTCAACTTGAAAACTGGAAAACTGGCTCAGTCACAGGGACCAAAACAAAAAACAAAATTGGATCAGGTACGAGACAGCACTTGTCAAATTGACATTCTTAATGAGACAGAGCATCATAGATGAGAACACCGACCTGGATGTAGAAGGTGACATTGATATAAATGATGAAACAGACGAGGACCTGTTCCAAACAGTGGAACGATCACAGCGTCTGCCGATTAGAAATGATATTCACCAAGAAAAACAACGGCCCATTCCCGCTTCCAATGTCGAAGAACCTCTGGATAGCCTTTTAGAGGATTTCGAGGCCCGTATGGACGCTCATCTCCTCCGACAGAGAGATAGACTTCAAAGGTAGATGCAACTTACATCCCCATCTGATCTCAAACAGGTCGATAGATGATTACCAATGTGAAGATGATGAAGGTATAGACATTACCAACGGAAGGTTTAAGCCGAGAGGAATATTGCACGTAGTTGACCAGCGACCACCGCCCAACCAGCCTTTTATGTCTCCCATGTCATACTACAACAAAGCTGTATTCTATTTTGAGTGACTTTGAGAACCGTTGTAGATACTTGAGTCCATCCAAAAAGATCCTTTTATTATCTACCCTGGTTTGTCGTTGTGGCCGCTGTTATAGACATCTCTACGTCCACGTCTTGAGCAGATGGATTCGATGATGCGCCCGTCCCCGTGCCAGAATGACTCCACATTGATCGGATGAGCGCGGGATGGAACCATCTGTACATATCAGAAGTGCCAAAATGACAGTGATGACGTCACCTGTGCCATTGCCAGAACGGAATGAACACATTAATAGCGCAGAATCCGACTACCCACGAAAGAATGTATGTTGCCAGGATTTTGGGCTGTTCTTGTCATTCCAACAAGATGATGAAATTATTTACTCTGCTTGATGATTGTGTTGAATCTGATAGAGCGATTTTCGTTTGAAGGCTGACAGCAGTCCCTCCACACGCAAAAATTGCAAAGAGCACCATCAAAACCATCACCTGCACTTGTAAACAAGAGTTTCTCCGTGTACATCCGAGAATAAAGTATCTCACCGAAATGATCTTCTGCGTCGCGTTGGTCGGCAATATCCTCATCAGTTTATAACCGAAGTAGACATATCCAACCCCAAACATCACCCAAATAACCAGATAAAATATCTTATAGAAGATGATATAACCGTTAAACTGGTCCAAATCTCGGCTGAATGCATTATTGGCGTTCTACAACCTGTCAGATAGGCAGAGCGTGATGGCTTACGTGTCCGATGTAGACGAGACAGGAGAGGACGCACAGAGCGACATAAGCGATTCTGAATTTGCTCAAATAATTCAACTCTAAAAGGACGCTGTCCATAGTGATGTTGGCGTCATACTCAGGTCTCATCTTCTGCAGCATGTTTGCGCGTCTGATCTTTTTAATAGATGAGTAGTAAAGATCTGCCCTATTGATTATTCAGCAAATTTTCATTGATATTTCTATCCTCACCAGTGAAAAAGGAGGGAAGAAAACATGAAGAGTTGTAGATTGTCCCGAAAATAATACAGAGCTTCCCACGTTTTAGGACTGACGTTTCCATAGATTCCAGCATAATCTATGCTCTGTACTGTCATCCCTACTTCTGTCAGAAATGTCTCATTGACATTATTGTCACTGACAGGTACAGAAGATCATGATGAGCGCCATGTTCCACCTTGTTGTCCATTTGGCGGCACCGACCTCCGCTGTAGAAAAGATGAAATCCAAGACGAATCGATAAGTGATGAGGAGCAGAAGAAACCCAAAACCGGCACCCGCAAATATCCTTATGGCCAAAGAGACATCACTCGGAGCACCTGGTTTCATTAACTTTCGAAGAGAATTATTCACATTGAATACTACTTGGATGGCAAACTTCCATAGCGATGTCTGGTGAAGAATAGAATCTATTGTTGTTAGAGGCGTGATGACTAGCGATGAGCACTCACGATAAGAAGCACCTGCAAGAACCGTCATTTTGACACACCCCGTTTTGGTCGCAATGTTCATTATTCAGGATGCAGCTGACACTGTCGTTCTTCCAGACATTAGGGACCTGTGCACACACGAGATGGGCCAAAAGAAGAGTGATGAGGAGGGGTCTCAAGCCACCCATTGTTGCCAAAATCGTAGTGTCCCCGTGTGAATGTTACAGACATCAGATTATTTTTTACCCGCACAGCCACACTTAAGAGAACAAAATCCGAACATATTTGAGGGCTGAAGCACGGTGACACCGCCGTGTCTCTCCGGTAGCGGACGTGTATCAAGCGGTTTCTGCTCGGGTAATTCAAACGGTTTTGACATATTCATCGTGAATGGCAGGAAAAGGGTATTTTTTCAGAAGCTACTTTCTTACGCATGTCGAGGATTTTAACCTGCCAGGATATTGACGGGGATGTGGTTCGATCTTCACAATGTCACATGCACACAACGGTCGACCGAAAAGGCAAAGATCAGGCACAGCTATAAAAATGAAGGAAAGAAAGATGATAAACAGGAGAGTTGTAGATGAGTACTGTTTACGGATAATCTCAAATTCAGCTTCGTGGTCAACGAGATGGCCTTCAGACACGCACTCTTTCTTCTCATAGTCCCAGCTATATTCAGTTTGGGGTATATAGCTTTCTCCGTTTTTCCGCTCTAATTCTCTCAGTGTCTTTGATACACATGTTCGTCTTAAGACACCGAGAGGCAAGTATTTGGCGATAGATGGGGACACCACTAAGGAAATTGTGGACGGGAAGAGATTGGCCACTTTATGGGAGCGATATGCATACTCTGATGACCGAATTGGGTTCAGGAGTGGTCTGGGAACATGGCTTTCTATAGATAATGACAAAGTCATTCTGGCTCTTACCGAAGATTCTTCCTCTTCTTCATGGAAAATACAAAAGAATTCAACTGGTAACTGGTTTGTTCTCAGCCGTGTGAGATCTAACATCACAAAAGATACTTCCACACCAGTGAAACTCTCTCATGAAGTATCGAAGAAGTTCTTATCATCACCAACGGAGGGACAGCTTGTCGCCACCACCTCGTCTGGAACATCAGACACAAATTTTCTTGTTGTAGAGGACGCAGTACGACAACCACCTCCAAGTCAAGAGTAAGGGCTGATGATGACGTTGATTTGATCTGAAAATGATGATTCGAAGCGGGAAATTAGACGGAAGCTGTTTGCTTGTCGCTTGGACAACCGCTAGACTTGCAATATCTGGAAGATCTGGTGACAGAAACAGGAGCTCCCCGAGATGATGTCTGATCTTCTTAGGAGTTGTGCAGAGCCTTAGCGTGGACGATAACAGCATCTTTGACATGTTCAAGAGGGACAATCTGGTACTGCTTCGTACGGCAATGGCGACCTTTCTCAGTATCAATGCGGAAGGAAATGCAGTGATTCATCAGAGAGAGAAAGAGGGTGCAGAGTGGGAGCTGAAGAAGTTTGAAAATACGAAAGTCGGCCTGCAGCACGCGAAATCTAGAAAGTGAGTGGATTCAATTTGTGAAGAGGACCGCAGTGTGTTTTATTGATACGCCTAGATGGGTATCTGCGGACATCAACAAGGCCACAGTCTTCCCCGCCACGTCAGCATCTTCTTGGGAAGTGTGGGATCCAATTAACGTTCCACACAGACAACTTCCGAAATACCAAGGGTGAGTGTCTGAGATATCTCATGTACAGCAGCAATACAATTTAGAATGTGCTGTGCACGACCGTCTGCTCATCTACAATGACCCAATTCACGAGACCTGAAATTTCGCAGCGTCTTTGAGGGCGGCCGTTATCTGACTTCCTGGCGTGGAACCTTTCTCGGCATGGCAGACGATGGTACATTCACACAAGTAAAAGAGACTTCTAAAGCCGTACTGTGGGATGTGTTATCCAACGGGATCATCAATTCTGCTGGAGAAAGAGTTGGCGACCTCCAGTACCACTTCAGATTCCCAGGAACGTTCAAGTATCTCTCCGTAGACGAGCAGAACAAGGTGGGTGATTTCATCTGATGTTGCATGAATCTCTTCAGAGACCGTGATTTGGAAAGAAGAATTTGAACATAGTAAATCTTCACAGCTCTTTCTATCGTCAGAGAGAACCCAACGCTCAAGATGGGCCTTTGAGACTGTTAAAGACAGTGCACTGTTCACGGCGCACAACCTCGGCAGCAAACAATTTCTCTGTGCGAATTCGGACGAGGAGATTAAGATTGTGGCACGCGGAAACGACTGGGAGAGGTGGACTCTAACACCCGGAAGAGCCACAAATATCGCCATAGAAACCAACACTTGGCTGTCACTTCTGTCAGATGACACTCGTGTCAGCAGCTTATCTATTCCTGGAACAAGAGAGTCTTACTCGAGGCTGTCAGGATTTTTTATGGATGACGCCAAATGTCAGAAGTTGAGTGTACCTAATCAGCTGCAAGAGGGTGTGAGATATCTTAACGTACTGCTGAGGGAAGACCAAGGCAAGCTACTGGTATACCACCATCAAGGGGTGAGATAATATTATCATTCTACACTGTTGTAAATGAAATCATGAAGGATTTCTAAGTCTTGAAGGTGTACCAGAGAGTCAGCTTCCAAGATGTCTTAAATGACTTGAGTGACTTTCTCAACGTCTTTTACAAAGAATTTATCATATTGCGCCTCTCTCAAGAACACGACGGCGACGGGCCTTCCACTCAGTTCACCGCACTCATGCAGAAAGCGTTGAATTCCCAGACTTTGTGAGTGACCTTTTCATGAGCCATCATCTTCTGAATAGCTTCTGTACTATTTCATTCTTTGACTCTGTTAAAGGTTGAGCCCCACCAAATCCTTAAAAGGACTGAAAGTGGGAGATGTGAGAGGAAAAATTGTCCTCTTAAGCGACATAAAGGATCTTGGACTGGGGGTTCATCTGCCATCTGATGAGATCATGGAGCACTCCTCCATCGAGATGCAGGAGCATGACACGATAGAACATCGGTGGGAAGACATCAACAAAGGAATGATGGCTGCCAGAGAAGGGAACAAAGACATTGTGTACATCTCCCATCTGTCATCCTTCAGGACCGACCCGAATGGACATCTTTTAGAGGGACCATCACAACTGCACGGCCACATGCTAAATAGAACGGATACCGTTTTAGTGGGAGGAAAGACACAGAGATTGGGGATCATCGTGATGGATTTTGCAAGGACAAGCACGAATCAGCTGATCATACAGACTAATTTTGAATAAAGGGATAAGATTCTTGTGGTGATTCATTATTTCCAAAGGGAGATTAGTGACAACAGCTTGATGTGTTGGGTTGCATTGTACAGGAACGGGAGTGAATGCTTCTGGAACCAAAGATAAGAGATCGTGAGCCCAGCGCAGCAAGGGCATTCCAAGACGTTCAGACGATATAATTCACTTTTTTTTTACTTTTTGTGATTCTAAATGTCATATAAGAAGTCCTGCTTACTTAACAATTGAGAACAAACCGTTACATTAGACTATCTATTGTAACATGAGCCGATTAAGGCTTCTTGAGGGTGACCTCGACGTTGTCGTGAGCTCCTTGGAGTAACATTTGTCCTTGGAAGTCGATGATTCCTCTCTTCTTGGCAGCCTTCATGGTTCCAACAAGAGATTCCTTCAAAAATTAAGAGGACTAATTTGATTGAAAGAGATCACCAGTTGTTGCTCGAGGACTTCATCCTTGAAGATCTTGATGAAAGTGGTTTTGTAAGTTCCATCAGGTTGAGGATCTGCCATTCTCTTCAAGGCGGCGACCAACAGGCCTATCTCGTGGGTCACAGTATCATCGTTCATCTCTTCCTCTGTATCGGATGTTGATGGAAGATATCCTCAATAGTCGTTGTAGTGTCGACTACAACGCTTTGTTCCACGTCACGGTGACATGAACAATTACGTCATCACATCACCTTCATACACAGAGGAGATCTTTACATATAAACACAAGATGGACGCACAATTTGGACTTGATATGAACAAGCCATTATATGACGGTCGTTTCTCATGGTTCGACCACTCTAAGTTTGGAGGTACCATCTATGAGCCCGCGAAGGAGCCATCAACACGCACATCGTAAGTCTTCTTCTTCATTATGATCACCTACTTTCCTGCCTAACTTCCTGTTGTGCTGTTGTTTAAATGTGAGCAGAGACCCCATGGTGACAGGAACTTCTGTTCTGGCAGTTAAATATAAGGGAGGAGTGGCCATAGCTGCCGATACACTCTTATCATACGGCTCATTGGCTCGCTTCAGAGACATTCGCAGAATTCATCACCTGAACGAGTACACAATCATTGGTGCTTCTGGAGAATTCAGTGACTTCCAATATATCACACGGTTTTTGGATGACCTTGTGTAAGATATTTGTAAAATTAATGATGAATCTCTGATGATTTTTCAGGACTGACAATCACATCGCCGACAACAACATGAAGCCTCTTGATCCCAAAGCAATTTTCAGCTATTTAGGGCGTGTCATGTATGGCCGAAGAAACAAGCAAGACCCTCTTTGGAACAATGTCGTGGTCGCAGGTTACAAGAATGGTGAATCGTAAGTCGTTTTATACTTGTAAAAAAATAAATGGAAAGTCTTACTATGACAGCTTCTTGGGTTCTGTTGATCTCCTTGGCACCCACTATCAGGACGATCACATTGCCACTGGCTTTGGAGACCACATTGCCAGACCCATTCTCCGTAATGAATACAGACCAGACCTCTCCAAAGAGGAGGCTGTGAAGTTGTTGGAGAAGTGTCTTACCGTTCTCTTCTACCGTGATGCTCGTGCTTTCAGCCGCGTGAGTCAGCCTATGATGATTCATCATGATCCTGACGTCATATGACAGGTACAAATCTCGACCATTGGTGAGGACGGAGTGAACATTGGAGAGCCTTTCACTTTACAAACAGATTGGTCTGTGGGAAATGTTGCTTTTGGTTATGACGGAAAGAAGTCCGTCCAGCAACAAGTTTAAATAAATATAAATCATACAGGATAAATATTCATTTATTGGAATATCAAAGGGAATCAGAAAATAATCAGTAACAGTTTTTCTGGTGAAAATAATCAGAAGATGTAAAGAATGATCATCCATTTAATCCACGCCTTGCAACGCTTCCGAAGGTCTTAAGGTGCGACACACCTCTGTGAGCTCATTCTAGCTCCACGCTTGTAACGCGATTTGAGAGGTGTTTATACAAGTACTATCAGCTCAATTCCAAAAGCGTGCGTCTTCTCTGCCTCTCTCATTACTTGCTCTCTCAGCCTGGCTTTGGCGACGGTCCTCTTCCACACCATATCTTCCATCTTGATCGCGGCGATGCGGGGGTGGCATGGACGGGGTGTGCGTAACTCATCATCGTACCAGAAAATCATGATCGTGTTCGTGTTCGTGAGACGTGTTTGTGAGGGGTGTACTGTTCGGTGATAAGTGGTAAGACCTTTCCCAATCTTGTGAAAAACCACCTTGCGAACACCAGAGAAATCTCATTTGACACGGGTGTCCTCCAGTGTCACTCGTTCCGGGTTACGCGGCGACCCGGAACCAACGTGGAGAAACAGAAATTCCTCAGATTCATGTTGCGGTAACAAACACGTTGATAATCGAGAATCTTAACGTATTCTGGGAAAAGAGTAAGGAATGTTACCGTGCAACAAAACGGGAACGAGAACAACTTCATCTTCTATCCACCTGCAGTGTAAAAAAGTGTCAGAAATGCCATCCTCTAATTCGATGTCATGATTTGCTAATTTTCATTAAATTTGTGGACACAATTTATGGTGCGTGTAGAACTCGATGTTTCAAACAATCTATGTATCATCAAGTGAAATGAGAGTAATGAAGAGACAAGCTTAAAGATTTAATGGAATATTTTATTCTTGCTTTTCCTTACAAATCTTGTAATCAGATTCTTTAATAGTGTATTGGTAGTCGGGTCTGTCTCCATTATTGTAGCCAACCTTCAGCACAAAGCTATCCTCCACCTTTTGGTTGATGTTGAGGAATTGATGTTCCAAATGCGTTCTATTTGCCTTGATAAGTGCAATACCAGGTAACGTGCTGCCTCCTCTACTCTATTTTTAGCATCATATAATCAGTCATAGAATTCGACTCACGGTCTGTAGTTGCCTGCTCCCTTTCCTTCCAGATTGTGAAAATCGTTATTTGCGCTGCCAACCAGCACGTGAGTGGTCATCCCTGGCTTGCACCTGAACACATGTCAAAATATATCATGGTTAGGGCGTCTTACTGTCTATTAAGGACTTGGCAGAATCTCTGGTACGTGTGGAGGTGCCCGACGTACATCACGTCGACTTTGTACTTGTAAAGCAAAGGTTCTATGTCCTTGATGAGGTCTGGGCTGATGCACTTGTTTGCGTACAGAGGTCTGTGAGCTCCTATCACCACCCAGGGGGTGACGCTCCTGTCGACGTTCTGAATCGATTAGAAGCATTCGAAAAAGACAGTAGTCACCTTCAGATCATCGACCAGCCATTGTCTTTGGACGGATCCCTTGAATGTATCATGCTCAGTTGACAGAGCAATCATGTGTACAGGACCCTGGTTCCAAGAATACCATTGCACCTTGGGGTCAGTTGTGCCCTTTGGCATGTACATTCCATATCTCTTTTCGTATGCGACGTTGCACTCTCCTGTGGAGTCAGGTCCAGGACGCATACCAGGTATTCCGTCCCAGTCGGCCTCGTGATTTCCGGTGACAGTCATAAATGGAACGCGTTCAGCAATAGGTCTCAACTGCTCGTGATAGATTTCCCACTGGAAGGTGTCATCTTTGTCAGATTCAAGTGTCACATTGATGTCACCTGAGCGGCAAAACCTTGGGCGTAAGAGATGTCTCCTATTACGAATACACTGTCCAGCTTGGTAACCTGGGATGCCATCAAATCGGTGATCGCTTGAGGAATGTAATCTCCGTCGCCGTCCAATGGGTTTCTCCTGCCACTTGTCCCATCTGTGGCGCCGACTCCTTGATCTAATCGAACGTCAACATCTCAAAAGATGGAGGAGATATCACCTCCAACAATTCCTATCGTGGTAGAAGCCATCTTGGCGGGGGCATCCCTCGTCTTAAAGCTGCGTTCTGGACTCCAACCTGTGGCATCACTGCCATATTTGTAGTAGTAGACCGTGTTGACCTCCAGATCAGTGGCTCGGGCCACCCACATTATGCCCTCGTCTCTCCAGCCGTAATCTATTGCGGGAGTTGCACACATCTCGCTCGCTGTATGCGGGACCTTTGTGGCAGCAAAATTGAGATTATAGTTTCCTTTGGTCTTTCCAAGCTTCGCAGACTGACCAGAAGTTGTCTTTCCTGACGTCCAGCGGATGATCATATCTTGGGCCTTCTTTGTCAAAGAGATGCGGCCCTGAAGACTTTGTCATGCAAAATAAGTTCAGGTGAGACTGACCTGGTTGGGTTGTAGAGGGTTAGCCCACGAAAGGGTGTTCGAGGTTGCGCCAAAAGTCCTTCTGCTTGTTCCTCTCATCCAGCTGGTCTCAACTGTTTCGATGAGAACGGTCAATTCGACTCAGTGCTCACCATCAAGAAAGAGGGTAAAAGACACGCTGGCGTGAAGGTTGTACAGTTTCACTTTGAAAGTGATTGTTCCGGTGTTTTGGTAATTCTTGACGTCATTTTCATCGAGTCGGGAGAACCTCTGAAAGACTTGAGAAGATGACGACTCAACTCATCACCTACCACAAGTCTGATGGGTGCGACTTTCTGGAAGTCAACGTTTCCACCAGGAGAGTATATAGCTACTGTGTCGTTTACACTTCTTGTTGGTACTCCTCGGACAGTCACGGTCACAGTGGCAGGTGAGTCTATCAAATTGCCTGTCTGTTTATATTTAGTTTACGAATCAAATTTTGTCCTCACCGCAGAGATTGAGATACCAGCAACTCCCACATCTCTTTTGGAAAGGTCGGCATCGTCAAACGAAATCTCGTCTCTAAAAACGGCAATCTCATGTCGCTGGTGCGCAACAACTGAGACCAATAGAAGCGAGACGGCAACCAAGAGGTGTGTGATCCTGGGGTGCATCACTGCTAGTTTTGTTTGGATCAGGTTGATTTGTTATTCCCGTGGGTTTATCATTACCTCAGTACTTCCCGTGTTGATCTGCGTTATCACCTTTGATGGGGATGTCGAGGGGATGTCATTGAGGAAGCAACTGGATGTGTTGGACAAAAAAGGCTAAATCTCAAGGAAAGTCTGATAGATAGGGTGGTTGTAATTTGGATAGACGGAGCGACCTCAGTTCTGGTCCATATTTATCTCGGTTTTTTGAGACGGCAAAAAATACTTGCCCAATGCGAGATCTACAACGACTCGGAGAACCCCACAAAGAAATTCCCAACTTCTTCAGATCCATGACATGATGAGATCAGTGGCGGCAACAGCCTTGGCCACCGCTTCTTCTTTGGCCATCATATCCACATTCAAATCTTCTTTTGGGTGGAACTCGACCTTTTTACTTTTCAATATACTCGTATCAATCTTCATTTTGGCATGGTGCTCGGTTATTCCAGCTGCAGTTCAGTACACTATCACCGTTCTCTCAGCTGTTGCTGCCATAGATAACGCTTTGCATTCGCGGCACTCCTCAACGAGTATCGTGCTGGAATTATCTGCCATTTTATTAGTAACAGCGGCTTCCTCCTCCAGAGAGGTACTATTTTCTTATTAAATTCTTTGCATGAATCCAAATCATTGCCAGATCGGACACATGATCAACACATATAAAGCCATGATCTTTGATTGGGTTCTTCTCATCATCGGGCTGGTTGTAGCTGGTCTCACCGACCTCTTCATCGGAACACGGTACTTCTTCTTTCTGCTGGGATACTTTGGAGGAGCCAACGTTCTTGGTCTGGGGATTTCCAAAGCAGCAGAGAAATTATGGACGTCTATAGAACCACCATCGACGCCAGAAGGAGATGATCAGGTAATTTAAAAAAAAGGTGCACCGATCTCAATGATCAACAGGTCCCTATGCATTTTCTTCACATGATGTCAGTCTCACGCCGTACTTGGCGTCTTCTTCAATTACAACAGCTCATCTTTTGTCTCTCCGTTTATTTCTACATCCTCTATGACCACTCCGAAGACAGCAGCAGATGGCAGCACGGCTTCGCGCTTGGATTCGCTTCGTCTTTATTCGCCTACCTTGGTCTCATCGCTTCAGGAAGACCTCTCACGCAGCAGGAACATACAGACCTGCAGGATGCCACAAATTGAGATAAATCTGCACACGTTCACGGTATTTACCGTCTTTTTTCGCGGTTTATTAACGTGCTGCCACTTTACAAAATCAATTTATTGTTGGCGTTTGGACAATTTCCATTCTTCGATTTTTTCCTTCATGGAGATATCTGAAAAATTCAATTTTATTTCTAAAAATAAAATTACGAATTTTCGAAACATTTAGGAAATTCTAACCTGGAATGAGCATATTTGCGGATAGAGGTTTTCTGTTGAACGGATCGGTGCTGTCGTTGAGCAAGTGTTTCAATATAACCGGCCTGTCAACTGTCATCCGGCTGTCAGGCAATATGACAGGATCTGTCATCAATGTTCCCATGAGTGGATCTATTTTTAGTTAGAAGAATCCGAATTATTAGAATTTCTTGATTTACCTAAAAATTCGTCCGGGATTTCGCCCAATTCTTCGAAACTTTTGTCTATTTCTTGTGATGCTTTATCCACCTTTTCCACGAATTTTTCAAAATTGTCAATTGTGTCCTATTTTTTTCAGAAAAATTTGCACGAGATTATTAGTTATCTATCTACAACGTTGTAAAAATGTCACCTCTGGTAGCATCATATTTCTCCTCAGGATGGAGATGGCTTTCCGGAACAAAGTAATTCCGAAAGATCTTCCATCGTTGACGACTTCGTTTGTGAATGCATCAAAAGTGGAAAAATTCAAATAAATTTCGATCAATTTTTTCAGGAGGTAACGAGGTTCAAAGTGAAATCTCCTCGGGTCTTTCACCTGAAAAATTTAAATTCGAAAAAAATTATTCAAAAAATCAGAAAATTTATTCAAACGAAAAATTTCCGAAAATTAGAAAAAACTCTTGACATCAGAAAAATCACCTTCAGTTCCATGGACTTCGGTCCAGTGAGCTGCACGATGAAATAATTCAACATCTGGGCGATTCGATCAACCAGTTCTGGGACCATAAACATCTCTTTCGTGTGGTAAGACATAAAGTTAAAGAGGTCAATGTTCTCGTTTGCCAGTAAGCAATACGATTTTACAATTCTGTGATTCTGTTGTAGTCCTTCCTGTAGATATCAATATTTTTGGATATTTTTTGATTTTTTCGAATACTTTTGATTTTTTCGAATATTTTTCTAAACCCTAAAACAAAAAATATCCGAAAAAATTAAAAACACTCTAAAGAAGATTCTCGAATCTTTTTTGGTTTTTTCGAATTTTTTTGGGGTTGAGAATAATCTTTGCAAAAAACAATAATCATTATTCGGTGAAAAGATGTTTACATATCGGTCGTTACGGATATTTTGGTCCAATAAATTCCAATTTTGTGTGTCTTCCATGGCCGATTCCGTCTCCTTTATATCCAATAATTTCAATAAACTCTCGTCCAATAGATATTGACAGTCGTTGATCAGCAGATTGATAAATCTCACGAATAATTCCGGGTTTTCCCTTTTATTTTTAGAATTTCCGAATTTCAAAATTTTCTGAAAATCGTCGAAATTTTCCGGTTTCCGAAAGTTTGAATATTGAAGAATTTATTCGGAAAATACTCACTTGGACTGTGCCTTGATGCTCTTTTGATAAGATGGATATTGTCTCAACTGTTTTAATATAATCCCGATGTGCCTCCGCACCGTGAATTTCTCATAAAATTGGTGGCTTCCTTGCGAAAATTAATTTTTATTTCGGATAATTGTATCCGTAAACAGAATTATTTTCCCCCGTAAATATTCGAAAAAATTTCGGAAAGTATTCGAAAAATAATAAAATGGTGGATTCACATACTTCCAGTGCTCTCTACATCTACATACAACTGGAATAATCCCGGGACTAACTTGTCTATTGCGGTACTGCTGCCCTCAAATATCGGCAGGAATTGTGTGTTGGCGAAATTATTTTCTTCGTGAGGAAACATCTCATAAATCACCTTTTAAAATCAATCGAGTCTGTTTTTCCCAACAAAAAAAATTTTAAATTTCTTTTTATAAATTTAGAAAAAAATACCTGGACTAGTTTGGCTCTTAGATGTGGATTTTTCACTAGGTTTCCGGCCCCAATCATTGGGACCAAAAAGTCTGCAAGTTGATTGAAAATAAAGACGTTCACTTTGTCCGCACAATATCTGTTTATTATTATTTTTTATTGTATTATTATATTTATTTTAATTTTTTAAAATCAGAAATAAATATTCACCTCAAACAAAAGGACAAAAAATCAATTAAATCGTTCACAATGAATTCCGGAAGAACTAGAAATTCTACGGGGGTTGCGGACCTTTTTTCTGTTATTATTGAGAATTAAAAATATAAAAACCTGCTCTTATAGGCGAGTTGTAGAAGCCAGTCACCGACGAATGCCCAAAATTGGAGGCCAGAGTCAATCAATCTACAATCCTCGTCAGAAATTTCCGAATATTTCAATTTCAGAAAAATCGAAATTTTTTTTGAAAAATCGAAATTTCCCTGAAATCTCTCGCCTCTGATCTAAAAGCTGCGAATCCAAAGCTAACTTTTGCTGGTACATGTTTTCCAGTTCCGAATTATATCTCTGCATTTGCATCTCGTACAGAGTCGGCGGAAGTTGTGAGCTGTTGTCCTCGATCTCCCTCTTCTTGTGTTGTACCTGTGCGATCTTCTGAACAAAGGAGTTGTAGTCGTTCAATGTCTTGACCAGCCCGATGTGAAGGCCGTATACAGTGATGAAAAAGATCTGTTTTTATTAAAAGTCATCTTTGTTTTTTTCAATTTTAGAAAAAATAAATTTTTTTCAATTTTAGATTTTTTTCTCAATTTTCGGGAGAATTTATAGAAATTTCTGTAAAAGAAGAATAAATAAATGAATTCGGAAAAATTATGGATTGTCAAGTTGTTAAAAGATATTGGGTTGAATACAAAAAATCGCGAGAAATCACCTCAGTCACAAAAGAATACGACTGTTCCCCGGCAGCAATGACATCAGCACGGTATGTCTTTAATTGCTCCACGTCAGCTCCCAGGGTTGTCTCGTTGTTTTCTGTCAATGTCTTGTTTGTCACCAAGTAACTCGTGATTATTTTTTGTGTCTGGAAATCATGAGGAAAAATGTTTTGAAATCTTGAAAAAATCTAGTGCAGAATAATCATATTATTTTTTAAATTTAATTTCAGCAAGGATAATAAAATATTGTTCTAAAAATAGAACTCACGTTTCTATTCTGCGTGAAAGGCGAGCACAACTTCAACAGAATCACAGAAAAATTCAGCAGAAATCCGTCAGAGGCGCAACTCATCGGGTCGTAATGCATTTTTGTCCGGTTGTAGTTGCTGTTGATTACGCTCGCGAACCACGACAAACATTTCTGTTTTGCGGACTCTTCGGATTTCAAAGTGGCTTTTATAATCTGATGCGTGTATGTCTGTCAAAATGTCAGGGAAATTCCGGCGAAATCTCGCGTGTTTTCGAGTTGAATGTCTGTGAATCTTCGTGGAAAATCTCTTGAAAATTCAAAGACCCACGTGGATATTCGCGAGTTGTGATCTGATCGTGGAGAGAGAGGACTCTGCTTGTACTTGTGTCAACTTGGTCGGGTTACTGAAATATCCCTTCACATCCTCCTACAAATGTAAACGAGATATCTCGATCCGTCACGTGTGATATCACAGTGGTTGTATGTATGACGTCATGATTCGGACGTGGTGACTCACGAGCTCATAAGAATAGGCGAAGAGGTGCGATAAAATGGACTTGTTCTGTAAATCTCTGCCGTTGGTATGTTCAGGCAAAAAATTGTCCAAATCAGTCATCTAATTGATGTTATTTGACGAGTCCATTGAAAAGTGTCCTCTTAACATAGTTTCAAGAATATTACTCACCGCTACAGCAAGAGAGGGGTCGAGAACCAATGAATGAATCACCTGCCACGTCATCACAAAATTTCCGGAACAAGTCTCGAAATTTCACGGAAAAATCGAGGGTAAATACCTGCAGGGAGGGGTTTATGTTGATGTCGAGGAGTCTCTGTGGACGTGATAACTTCTGGAGGGCCATGCTCATTACTGTTTGGTAAGAGCTAGACATGTCTTCACCGAATTCTTTCTTTATCTACAACGAGTCAATTTTAAATTTTTGAAATTTCCAAGAAGATTCTTTAAATTTTCAAGATTTGAACGAAGATTCGGTTCGAGACATCTCACCTTCGACATGAGAGGATTGGATATGATATCATCCCGCTCCACACATTGTAACAACGCTGGTGGATCACACTGCATCGCGATTCCAGTAAAACTGACTATACTTCTGCTGCAGTGGTCGTGCACCTGGGTCAAGTTTGTCTCTCTTGTGATTTCCACGTTTAGTCTCTCATGGCAACCGTTCAGATATGTCAACTGTCAGATTTCAGGGGAATTTTTAGGATTTTTTTGGGCTTGATAGAACGTTTTAAGAGATAAAAAGTGAAATCGGACCTGATCGGCATAAGACATTCCGTCGATGCGTTCCATGATGATGGCCTCTATATCTGTCTCGTTGTAGAACGGTTCGCTTCTGGATTTCACTTCTTCGTACAAAGTCTTCGGGTACCACTTTCCGTCCTTCTACAATTGTCACTCTCTTTAATCTTTACATCTTGAGGTTTTTAATAGATAAATTCGTAGTAGTAGTAGTGCAAAAGGATGACCATCACAACACCTTCGTCCTCTATAACCAAAAATGTTTAAAAATCATGTTTTTCAGTGAAATCATGTAGCCACAGATCAACACATTTAGCAGCTCCATTTGAGCCCAACAATTCAAAGGTTTCTATTGTTAGTGTTCGGTATATAAATCACGGACGAAATGTGATGATGGCATGGAAACATACCATCGTGGGCGAAATGTCAAAGACAGCTTGAAGAGTTTTGTGAACTCTAAATTCCACGCTCGTTGCATTCTTCAATTTTGGCGATGGAGGCACGATGGGCGCCGGTTTCTCTTGTGATATGATCTGATCATCGATTCGTTTCTCATTATCTTGTGTTGTCCTTTCTTCTTTTGTGATCTTCTCCTCATTTTTTGATGAAGAGGTGTCGTTTGAATCTGCTGCAGAGCTATCTGGCGAAGTGTGTGTTGGTGTTGTGTCCGAGCTACTGTATTGAAAATCCTGATAGTTTGAGATAAGATTTGGTTTTAGAAGGTCACCTTCTTCAAATCGACTTGAGACCAAGACCTGAATTTCTTTCTTCTCTCTTCTTTCAATTCTTCTGGTGATCTATTCCCATCATCCTCTGAAGGTTCCTCTGGCTGAGAGTTGGTGAATCATGATGTCGAATGTTGGTATATATAAAAAAAGTACCTCATTTTCTGGCAAGAACTCCTCCTTTGGGATGGATTTCAGTAAAGCTGGAGGTGATCTTCACTTGTCAGTTGCAGCACTGGCGATTGACAATCGCCTACCTGTCAAACCTCTTCAGACGTGCTTGCCTCACTTCGTCCGCATCAATTGTGACCAGAATATCGCTACTGACTGCCGCATCTTGCTTTTTTGGCCTCTACGACTCTTCAGATACTCTAATCAATTGAGAAGTAGAGTATCCACATCACCTGCCAAACGAGGTAGCCGATACCCGCCAGGAGAAGAAGGGCAGGTAGAAGAGACTGCAAACCGAAAGAAGGACCTTCGTCCATTTTGTGCCAACTGTTGTTTTGAATACTACCCCAATTTTCCGGGATCATGTTGTTGTAGATAAACATTAAATTTTACTTTTTTGGGACTAGAGGAGAAACTAAAGGAGCAGCACTGCTAAGGAGGAGCTATAGAAGTGAACAGTGTGTCTGTCATCTGTTTTTCACAATTGTTAATGTTCATGACAAAAGATTGAAAGCTCGGTTGACCTTTGTCAATTGGAAAATGTTACGCGACAACGTCAGAAGAACATCAGCACACAAAACAATACACGACGAGTAACTTAAAGACATCATGCGAATCCTGACGGCACATCCACGCATTACAGCCATCAAGTCGGAGGAGACACAGATGATCAGGATGACACAATATACAGCAAGACAACAGAGGATAGAAAAACCCAAACGCAACATGATCATCGTAGTTTCTCTAAAACTTTCTTGAATCAGGAGCGTCATGTTCTCATCTGATTGGACACACTGCAAAAGAGTTTGATGTCATCCGGGACCCTGCACAAACAATCTGATGAGTTCTTCATCACTCATCATTTCATGTCTTTGTAAACCCAATTGAGGAAGTGAACCAAGGTGCGAGCATGACCATTACACTGGACCATTACCCTCTTTATTGTGTCTGTCTTCATCTTCTCTACGCCATTAGCTTACATGCTGTTGCACTGTGTACCCACCAGGTAGAACCGCAAAAAAGGCATCGATGTCTTGAATGAGGGAAAATATAACCTCTGCGCGAACTGCACTTTTGCAACAACATGGGATTCAACCATGTGAAAGGACTATCCACTCCGGCATCTCGCAGATGACGTGCGCCCAAGTCAGACACCGCAACATAATATGATATACATCCACATCTGAGATGATTGTGTCAAGATCATCACGGCTTCCGTCTGTCCTTTCGGTGTACAATCTGCCCAACTCGTCGACATGAAGCATAATGTCTTTGGTCTCCATGTATGCCTCCATATATTCTTTTAAAGTGTGGCGTTGAAATATTGTATAGATCTTCATTCTTGAAGACCCGATCTTCCACCAGGGAATTCCAGGCTTCAAGACTGAAGTTAAATATTCTAACAATGTGTCAGTCAAATATCCACTATATATTGTAGTTTGATGTGATCTGCACATGCACCCACCCGAAGATTATTTTGGTGAATAGTTTGAATTGGATAGCCTCAATGCCCTGTTGTTTGTTGCGTCGACTTAATTCGTACAAGGTGTACGAATTAAACGTGATCGCTACGTATCGATAACGATGGAACTATCGGTGTTTGGCAATATAATTGAGGATCGCTGTCTTTCCAACGCCTGGCGCCTGCATAAATTAGATTAACAATCTCTTATGGTGATTCACACACCGCCTGTAACATGATAAGGGACTTCCTATCTTTAGAATTTGCTGACTCCACAATGCATCTCAGTATATGATCAGCCACCTTCTCTATCGAACAAAACGTCTTTCTTAGCAAACGACCATGCTCAGGTATGGGCTGCCATTCTTGGATGTGTTTGAGATGCCTCTTGAACAACAGGCTCGTTGAGGATGTAATGCTTGATCTATTCAATATGATCATCTGGAGAGTCTTAGGGCAGTTGCCCACGTGGGTGAGGGTTCTGTACTTGTGTCAACCCATTGTGAGGAGAACAAAAATACTTGAAATTGCAAACCACCAAACACAGCCAAACGTTTCGTCAAAAGTCATCTCGAGCCGGGCAAAAAACCGTGTGACGGATAAGTTACCTATGAACGAGATTAGCCTCTAAAGACATTTGTTCGGTGTGGACCCAACATGGTGAGAGCGATATCAACCAAAAACACAAAGCACATGTCCTGGTTTGGTGTGCCACCGATATCTACATTGCCTACAAATAAGAGTTTGTTGGCGAGAGTTAATATCGCAGTCGGCGGAGCGTGTATTCTTGCTTTGGTGTTCTTGGTTCAAACTGATCAGGAAGCAGTCATTAGTATGTGTTGAGTTGTAGATCAATGCGCTCATGTGCACACAATTGAAAAAACAAGATGAACGGAGATGACGAGTTTGAGGATGTGGCGATAGGTGTATCAGACAACACAGAAGATCAACCTAACAATGGTTACTCTTATACAGAGGAGATGACAGACGTTTTTGAGGACAATACGATTCCGGATACCTCTCAACAACAGACATCAGAACCAGTTTTGAGTAATGGAAACGACACAACAACAGAGCTACCACCAGCTGTTCAGAACACAACTTCCTCATTAACTCTGGCAGAAAAGCAGCGCCTTCAGTTTTCAATAGAATTAGAATTCGTTCAATGTCTTTGTAACGTTGAATATCTAAAATGTGAGTGATCATGATGATTTCGTTCTGAATGGATCAGATCTGGCACAATCACGGTTCCTCCAGGACAAGGCATTTTTGAATTACTTGGAATATCTCCTTTATTGGAAGAAGCCAGAGTATTCAAAATTTATAGCTTACCCCCATTCTCTTTATTTCTTAGGTGATTCATTTCAAAACATCCAGACTCAAGATGTTCATACAATCCAGATCTGCTTCAAGAGGAATCATTCAGAAGACAATTGATCAATCCCGATTTCACAAAATACATACATGAGCAACAATACTACCACTGGAAGTATTACCGCAATAAGAGATTGACCTCCAACACGAATCAACCACAAATGACGGTATTCCATTTCACATCTTCTCTCATTATCCAATTGATCATATTCTTTACTCATGAGTATTACTCTATAACTATGAGTGGCCTTAGCGGTGCCTGCTTAGCCCAGAAATTTAAAACATTTTTATGAATAAATAAAAGCAAAATAAAAAAATTAAATTTTAAGTCGTTGTAGACAGAACCAGCCGAAGAAAACCAAGAAAAAATGGACGAATAAAGAATCATGAGAGAGCCAATTCTATTTTTAGACGGTCATGTTTGATTGTAGTTGCGAGAACTCACAACGAGATCTTCCAAGACAAGACATGAATGGTTTTATAGAGGTGGGACCTGTGTTCGTGTACTTGTGGTTAATATGTTAAATATTGTTTTAATCACGCTTTATTTTGGTTTGTAGACGGTATAACGTTTTATTTCTTCAAGTTGAAAATTGCTTCTTTCGGAGCTCATCGAAACACTACATATGAAACATTATGGCCACGGCGAGGTGCTGGAATATTCATTTAGACATATATGAACATCACTGATGTCCTCTGCTCACTACATCAGCACCCAGATATGTAGGTATTTCGCCACCACAGGCACTTGTTACTACGGGGCTCAGTGCAATTTTCAACACTCGAAAGCTGAAGAAGCCAACACCATATCGAGTAACATCTTTAATGTCCAGATCTGTTTGGAAGATGACGAGGTTAGATTCGACTGCGGCGGGGAAAGCTGCAAGATCACAAATAACATGTAGAAACATCAGTATTCATGGATTTTGTAAATTTAAAGATAAAGGTGTGTATATTCTTTTCTACAAGTGCTCATAGAGGACAGGTTGTGATTACAATCATGACATCCCCGCACCACGTATTAATGAATCCCCAAAGAAAAACGCCATCACCATACATCCACAAACCGTCAATTACGAAATGATTCCTCAACATCATGATTCGGAACACCAACACAATGGCAACCCGTATTTAGACAATTCAGGTTATTTATAATCCTTTCAACTGTATTAAGTCTAAAAAAATCAGGTTATTCCACCAGGCGCACACTGCATTTTTCCGAACACGAACAAGTCCCCCAACTGGCCGTATGTACACTTTTTGGCGGGAAAATTGTGACCCGTTTCAGTACAACGCGACCACGCCCAACTCAGCGGCATACACTGAGCTTCCTTACGGAAAGATGAGGATGATGTCATTCTTCATCAATGAAGATCTGAGGAAAACACTTCTGCAAAAGGGGCTCATCAGCCAACAGACTCTTTCACAAAATGGTATCTCCCTCTTTTCAAAATTTTA
Source organism: Protostelium mycophagum (assembly GCA_002081555.1). Lineage (NCBI taxonomy): Eukaryota > Evosea > Variosea > Protosteliida > Protosteliaceae > Protostelium > Protostelium mycophagum. Next base: position 15,502 of record MZNV01001579.1, on the reverse strand, counting down.
CAGAGTTTTTGCATCATAAATTTGAAATTTGAAATGTTGTTTTGGCGGCTTTTCGCCTTTTTCACGTTTTTGACCGTTGTAGATCCACGTAAAAAAGACATACCCGATGTCGTAGGAAGATATCATACTTTATATCCACTGGATGATATAAACAAAATGACGTCACACCCCGGGACGAGCCCCTCTACAATGGCTTTTGGATATTCTACATCTGTATTTAAATGCATAAATTCTGGTGACGGTCAACATCACGTGATCCGTAAGATCGAAGGTGGGAATTTTCTTCGAAATTTCAGGGGTAAAAAAAGTTGATGAAAATCTAATGAAATTTCAGGTTTCAGATTGGCAAATGAAGTGCCACTCCGTATGGGTGAGGCTTGGAGACAGGTGGGTCTAAAAACAGATTCGACCATCTACAACGATGTAACGTGAACCAGGTATCACACCCCAATATTGTACAATTAAACGAAATTTTCATCAGTAAAGACTTCGGGGATATCAACGGTGAGGGTTTTACATCTTGTAAATATTTTTGACCCAAACAGCCGTTTTCTTCGCTTACCAATATTTCCCTGGGGCCGAAACCGTGGAAACGCGTTACGCTACCGTGAGCCACACGTTATTTCCCGTGCAAGAGCCACTGCCAGAAGATCTGATCTGGTCGTGTGTGCTGCAGGTATGTCCTTTTATGTTTTACTTTTTTGAAACACCACGTCATCCATTTACGTATTATATCTGGACGTCTTCAAGTCTTAAGCTTATATTTATTATACATACTGTGATTCTTACATATGCACACCTGCTGCTTCGTTGTAGATGTTGCTTTTCGCGCGGGAATTTTAAATTTTGAATTGGGTGTATACTGGTTCTATATCTTGTGCTGCGGCTCTGCCGCAGTATCTGCAGTCTGCAAGAATTATAATTATACTTGTATCTCTACAACAAAACGGTGTGGCCTCATCAAACTGCAGAGTAGTTCAACATATTGTGAATATGTCAGATGAAATCTCACCGAAATTTCAGATATTTTCCGCCATCCGCTTGGTTCATTCCCTTCGTCTTGCCGTGCGGTGCATCACCCCATCCAAAGTGATCATCACCTCTAAAAATAGGTACGTATCTGTACATCATGTCGACAACTGTAGACCGTCGACAGGTTTCGACTGAGTGGGGTGGCTGTACATGACGTCATCAATTATGACACCACAAAATCGCTGATCAATTATCAAGCTGAAGATTACGTGGCCTTGGGGCAACTGATTTTATTTTTGTGCACGAGGAACACTCAAGCTGCGTTATTACCGACAAACTTCTCGTTAAATAACGCGGGCGTAATCTCGGGAACGGTACATAAGATGCTGGACGCAATTGGAGCGATGTACTCCAACGACTTGAAGATCTTGATAGGGTATGTCCTTTTATGTTTTACTTTTTTGAAACGCCACGTCATCCATCTACAACTCGATCTACAATCAAATACTAAATGACAGAAATAGAATTAACACAAATTTACAAAAATGAAAATAAATTTCATAAAAAGAAAAATAGTAAGAAATAATTGACTGGTTGTAGATGCCTGCTCAGCAAGATACCGGCGATGCTTGTGGGAACAAACCGATGGTTCGCTGCAAGTGAGGAACTGCAGCAGATGTTGGCCGGTAGAATGTTCATGGAAGTGGAAAATCTGTACAGGTCAGAAAGTTTTTTCAAATCGATTATTTTTTCGCGAATCAGATGAATTTGTTGCTAATGATTTGTAAGTGTTTCTAATCGGTACTTGGATAATAAATCCTGCAATTATTTATTTGTGAATAAATTTCCCGCCATTTTCCATCAGGCAAAGCCGCAGTACACGCACCAATGTTTATGTCGACAGATATCTTCAAAGTCCGCTGCAGACCACAAGATCCATTCTACAGCTGCACATTTGATGCGGCAGAGCCGCATCACGATGACGTGTATAAAAGTTCTCCTCTCACGTGACCAGTCAAAACGATTTCCTGGAATCAGAGATGTACAAAGAGACAGAGAACGGTAGACTCTTCCGTCTATTGGTGAAGCTAGGTTTCATAAACGAGCGTCCCGAGCACGATTTAGACCCCACTTGGTCCGAGACGGGAGACCGCTACCTGCTGAAACTGTTCCGGGATTACGTATTCCACCAGGTAAGACGTCTTTTTTTATCTCTCTCATTTGGTCGGGGATATTTATGACGTCTTGGAATTGTGATGAAACGGCATGCTTCTGGATGTGGAAATTTGTGGAGATATCTTTTAATGTATAATTCGAAATTTCACTGAAATTTCAAGGTTTACGAAGATCAATCTCCCGTTGTAGATTATGCACACGTCATAGAATGCCTCAATAAGGTAAATCTCCCAAAACCAGAAGATTCAGCGAAGACTTTCTGCAAATCTTTAGAATATTTAATATATTCAAATTTGAAATTCAAAATGTGCCACTTTGCCGCCAAAATAACTCTTTTTCAGTTGGATGTTGGCGCGGACGAAAAGATCGTATTGACTAGCCGAGACGAACAGTCGGTGCTCGTAGTTTCATACAGAGACCTAAAGAGATGCGTGTTGGAGAGCTTCTCTGACCTCATGACCAAGAAGACGCACAATCATAACTATACCGGTTATAATTACAGATAAAAGGAGATAACGCAAAAAAACAATAAAATCATGAAGAAAATCAGTCTTGGCCACATGTGGTCTAATGATGTGACGCTCAACGTACGTGGCAATTGTAGAATTGAGCAGTCGCACTGTCCAGTTGGGCGACGCTCATGCGGGGAGGTTGGAGGACGCTGAGGCCAGAAGCGAATTTGTGAATTCTTTTTCCCAAAATCAATTCAAGCCAGAAAATCATTTTTGACATCAATCATCCCTTCATACAAATCAAGCACGGAGAATCCACCAGAAAAATATCAGGCAACTAGAACAGAAGGACTTGGCGACCAGAATGAAAACGACAGAGTATAACGTGAGGAGCATTAGGGAAGAGCAGCACATAGTCGAGTACTATTTTTAGTCTTCTCAATTGAGTTTGAGGATTGATACAACACGAAAATAGTCTTTAAATGAATGTTGGAAAAATTGTACAATAAAGTCGATAAATAAAAAGTTCGACTTTGACATGATCAATTATGGGATTTGGGGGTTTTCTGTGAAAGAACAACAACATTCATAAAAACCGATCAAAAATCAAAATTGCAATAGATGGTGTCATTTTTGTCTGATTTTATTTAAAATAAAATTTCGTCGTGTAAAAATCACTCCGACAGGTTGGTTTTGCCCAATAAATTGTCATAAATATTAAAAATATTGGAATCACACACCTCGCTCCATAAAATTGAAATAAGCACTCCAAATCTGGCTCCTTTTGGAGGGGGAAATGGCAAAAATTAATGTCCAAGTAGACAAAAGTATGGTTTCGCCCGGGATCGAACCGGGGACCCTATGCGTGTTAGGCATATGTGATAACCAACTACACCACGAAACCAGTTGTAGAGCAGTGGTGACTTACGTACAAAATCAAAATTTTGTAAACTATCGTTTGTTGTTGACGTCTGTGCTTGTCAGATCTGCCAAGCGCCATCCTCTTTGTCTATAAACCAATTAAAAATTGCAGAGAGGTATTTTTGTACTTACATAATGTCACTCTTACTTTTGCGTTAAACCTGTGTCTTGGTATTCACGGCAAGTGATCATAGAGGGTATGTGGTGGTATTTTGGAAAAAACCGACCATCGATCAATTGAGGATCTCATTGTGCAGTCCTTACAACGGCTGAGGTTGGTCATAAGCCGAAGGTGTTCTCTTGTCTTTAAACTTGCATCATGAACAGTACAAAGATCATCCCATCTGGAAGATGGATCTTCTTTCGATTTTCCTCGTGGAAAGTTGGGTCAGGAGGTGCGAGCTAACAGGAGACTCGATGGGCCTGTTAGTGGCGTCGAGGCGGACGAGGTTGTAAATCGGTCTTACTACAAATTTAATCTCTTGATCCTGACGCCGAAGAGCTGTAATTACATCAGTTCAACTGAGAGGACGGAAGACCGCGATGTATGAGTTACTTGAGAATCTTGAGATAAATTGTGTCAAGATGAATTGTGGAAAGATGAAGGGGGAGGAATATATTTACTTGTGGATCATTCTTGACCTCGAAGAATAGTTCAGACTTGACCTCTTCTCTCATATCATTGACTATGGCCCACCTCTCCGTGGAAAGACTTTACTACTATAGTCTGGCCTCAAGGTTCTCTCACATTCATGCCTCAAGATCTTGGACAAGGCGTTTGGGATCGATCTCCTCTGTCGGTTGGCCCAACCGTCTTTTGCGCTTTTCAAAACCAAATTTTTCCCGCGCTTTTTAAAAATTTGATTTTTGATTTCTACAACGATCTTCACATTGAGAAGAAACGGTGAAGATGGTATTCCCCAACACCGAGATGTCGCCATGTGAGACAAAACAGAAGATCTGCAGCTTTTAAGACAGATCCTTGCAGTGAGGTGGGTCCTCTTAGATATTTGGTCCAGTCTGGATATGTTTGTGAGGAAGAGGACGCCATGCAGCAGATAAATATGGACATGAGACTCAATCATTTTATTGATCATGAAGATCAGATCTCCTCCCAGTCTTCTTCTTCTTCGTCATCCAAATAATCACTATAAGGGTTCATCGGGTCATCGAGGTCCTCATAATAGAATTCTTTGTCATCTGGCCAATCTTCACCACCTAAACTCGTTAAAAGATTTTGTGCTTGGCCTTAATTGCCATCATGTGATGAATTATATGTTGTTCTGTTCATCTTTCCAAAAACAGTTCCTTCATTGCAGATGAAACAAAAAGTCAGAATCCACAATATTGCAGAAGATAAAATGACAAAAACAGATGGTGTCACCTTCTTCTTCTATCTCATCTAAAAAATCTTGGAATTCCTTGTCTGATGTCGGTGTTTTAAACCGGCCCTCTCTAAGCTGCAGAGCGAGTTCGCTCACACCAGCTTGCATGACGTCACTCGAAGTCGAGCCTTTACCCTCCTTCAACATGGCCTTCTTTGATTTTCGAGGAAGGCCTTTGTCTTTGAGATATTCACGAAGGTTTGGTGGCATTGGTGTGTCCATGTATTTATATAATTTTTCTGCTGTCTGAAGGGAAATCTCTTCATGATCTGGCACCTTTGTACATCAGATACTGTTTGTTTTCCTGCCAAAGATGTACCTTTATCGTCGACCATTTTTCTTGCATTTCATCGACAATTTGAGACAGTCTCTCTCTCAGTCTCTTATTTCTCTCTGGTGTCATAGGTGGTCCCTCCTCTCTGAGCCTAATTCAATCAGCATGGAAAATTCAAGTTCGTAGGACACCAACTCACTCCCAGTAAGCCTGATCTATGGCATGTTTTGTGTCGTCTGCCCATCTTCTTGCCAAGATCGAGGTGTTCACATCTCCTAAAATCTACATTTTGTGATTAGATTCGATGAATCGAATTGTTGTGATCTCACATCTACCACAAGTTGTTTTTCTGCTTCTATCATAAGCAATAATTCTTTGAGATACTCAGGTGTTGCTGGTGAATCTAATATCGCTTTTGCCTGAACCTGAATGATGTCAGAAGTGATGTCTAAAGAAATTCTCACCTTGTCTTCATCGGTTGGTGTAAAAGAAAATGGGTATTTGGGCGGATTGTAGGAGAAATCATAATCATATTTCTTTCTGTTGAATCTCCTCTTTGGTGCTTCTATTGGAGCCAGTCCTTCTGAAAACATTCTTCGCTGAATTTTAGGCACATTTTTCACGCTTTTGGACAAGATCAGTCCGTGGCGCAACATCATTCGTGATCAAGAAATGGGAAAAGGAATGCAAAATTAACGTAAACCGGATTCCAGCATCATCCACAACCCGATGACAACCTTTGATGAGATCCCAAGAGATGTGCTCAATCACATCACCTCTTATCTCACTGAGTCAGAACAATTTCCTCTTTGCTTCGTAGATCAATTCAACATCTTTCGTGTGGAGCCAACGAATCCCTCTTCCCATGAACTCACAAATATTGCCGTAGATCTGGCTGGTAGAGGTCACACCAAACTCCTGATTTGGCTCAGAGATACTTTTGGCTCTTTTCCAACATCGGGATTGTGTGCCAGCGCTGCAGCGAATGGTCATCTGTCCACTCTGCAGTGGTGCAGGAAAAATGCTTGTGAATGGGATGTGGAAGTCATTTCAAATGCAGCGTTTGGTGGACACTTACACGTCATAAAGTGGGCGAAGAAGCACGGTTGTCCTTGGAAAAACAACAGGCAGGTCTCTGAAGAGGCGGTCAAAGGAGGCCATCTCGACGTGTTTCAGTGGTGCGCCGACAATCGCCTCCCAATGACCAGACTCTGTTCTGGTTACGCCGCACAACTAGGCTATTTGGACATTCTAAAATGGGGACATCAGCAGAGGTTATTCCCTCTCAATCACATCACTTTACGAAACGCTGCATATGGCGGTCATCTGGACATCATCAAATTTCTGCGGGAGATTGGTTGTTTATGGGACACGCATACCGGGGTGATCCTCAAGGCATCAGGTGCGGATCTGATTCTCATCACTTCCTCATGATTTGAAGGTCATGAAGAAGCTCTAGAGTGGGTGAAGGAGAATGGCAGTCCAGATGAATGGGTCTGCCTTCGACATCAAAGGGGTGATTACGACAAGTACTCAAGATCTGTAGTTGGATGATGTCGCTTCTTTAAATAAGAGTCGTCCACAATTCGTAATGAAGAAATGGAAAGACCATACGAAAGCTTTTTGATTGAATAGAACCTCCCAGATTCGGCACAAAATTTCGTGTCTGTTAGACCTGTCTAATGCAGTTATTTGTTCTATTGGTATTGACAGTAATGTCATTAACCCCAGCCATTATTGTTTCCATTTTTGCAAAGTGATTAATTAATAGCGCTTTTGCATCCTTGTGTGACAATGAATCATTGGCAATGATTGGTAGTTATTAAGGAACAAATCATCTAACCTGGGATTCCCCACACCCTGAGTAACCCAGGTCTCTCACGTCGACATGTACAAATGACTTCGATGTGATCAGCCAAAATCTGTGCGTTGTAATGAACGTAAAAACCCGTTCCAAATTTCTGGGATGAACGAGAACACAAACGCCAACAACCATGATGCATGAAGACAAACCCGTTACGATCGATTTGGATGAGATTAGAAGACCTCGTGCACCTTCTATGGGCGATGATTTGAACTCCTTAGAGGATGGCAATAATAATGTGGAAACAGAAGCAATCACTTTTGATAAACCAGTATTATCAAATCCAAGCTACAAATACCCAGATAATGCTGTTCACAGAACATTCGGGCAGGTGATTCAGATCGAAATCAATTTACGAAGATTTACGACAATAGACCTTCCAAAAGAACCATAGATATTGGTTCATATGGCCTATTTCTATTGGGATCTGTCTTTCATATCTGATCATTTTTTTTGGGCTCTTCCCATTAGGTTTGTACATGTTTTTGTTGGTAATTATGAAGTTCAACACAAGGAAAGATACGACGATTCGTCGTTATTTTCTTTGATCATCTGACAACATGAAGGAAAACCGATGCCTGGAGTAGAAGACAGGACAGCTATCGAGAACACTTGGGTCCTCTTAGCCCTCGTCAATCCATTCAACAGCGTCGCCATCAGCTTCCTTCATGGTGCACTGTTCCTCGCCTGCATGGGCGTCTCCAGACCTTTTAAAGTATCTCCTCTTGTTTTAGCAGCAGTTTTCGCGATAGAGGTTGCCGTCTGGGGACCGACAGTGATCAACACTGGATTCTTCCAATTATTCGGAGTCGCTGCAATATGTCTGTCATTACTCGTCACTTATACAGGTGTGCACATTTCAAAGCTCGAAAATGTCTTCATCTTTCTGATGATGAATATTTACAGGTTTATTTCTGACCGAATATATTGGCATTAAGAGAAGGGATATGAGAATAGAAGAAAGGTACAATCATTCGAAATCAAAAATGTATACAACAAAAGAAAATATATATCTTTCTGTACACGTCAACGTGTACAAAGGTCTCATCATGATATCTTAACAAGTGATAGAAAGTCAGAACTTTCCCTCTTCCAGATGTTCTTTTTGCAGTTTATGAAAATGTTTATTGCCTTCCTCATTTTCTGGGTCATTTTGATTGTCTATATCTTCGCATTCCAATGGGGGGGTCAAACCACAGCGGGACAAAAGGTAATTTTCCCAGAAATTTCGTATTATCCACCAAATCCCTCGAGTTTTTCAATATAAATCGGAGGAAATAAAAAAAATCTCGATCATCTACAACGGTGTTTATGGCAGTAGGCGTTACCGTTTGCCATGGCAATCATCGTGTTCATTGTGAGGAAGACGATGCTTGGACTATCTGATATTTTCCCGCGCGAAGTGGCGATGTTTATCTCGGGGTTTTGGGTGGAGAATCTATACGATATGGTGATCTTTTCTGTCGACATTTCTATTTTTCAAGCAAAAATGTCTATCATCTGTCGACATTTTTTAATCTCAAAATTTTTCCCGTCGACATTTTGTCGACATTCCTGACGTGTACAGTTCCAATCCATGGCATTTCCCAGCGTAAAAGATCCCAAAATCTATGTCACCATCTGGCTTCCCAACTTTCTGTCACTCGTTGCTAACCTCGTATTCTTGACAGATCCGTGGTTCTCGTTCCGGATATGGATAAAAGCCTTCTTAAAGTCACTGTTTAAATGCCACCCGGTGTGTTGCCCCCCAAATAACGAGGCGGACTACAACGAGATAGAAGATGAGAGGGGTCACAGCAATAATAAACCGGGATATCACAGGAGGCAAGTCAGATTTTACTATCTTAAGGTGAGTGTATTTTGTGTTGGAGATAATGAAGTTTCGTTCTACAACGATGTAGATGATGGGAAAATATTGACACTTCTAAACAAACCAGAAGTGTCAAGTCTGAAACAGCGGCAGAGCCGCAATTTCCCAACAAAAATTTCCGCAATCAAATTATATTTTGATCATCTACAACGATGTAGAACAAAATACATTCCACGAAACTCAACACCGACAGTGCGCTTCGAAGATCATCGGCATGTTGTTCTATTTATCTACTTCCGCAATATTAAGATACGGACCTAATAAAAACATCTACCCATTCCAAAACATGACAGATCGGGACTACCGATGGTCTCTCATCTTTGCTGGCGGCAACATCGCGTTTTTACTACTCGCGGGGCTGACCGGGTTTTTATACATTCGCTGGTTTAAGACGTCGACACACATCAAGGTTGCGGAGGTAAAAGTGTCGACATTCTTTCTGGGAGATCTCCATGAGTTTTCTGTGAGATTTCACTGAAATTTCAGGTGTTCAGCAAGCTGGTGAGGGACAGAACTTATATAGGATTATTTATGGCAGTCATCGTGCACAATGGCATCATCGCACTCTCCATGTTGATGTACTTCAACAGGATCTGGTACTCCTTCACACACCATTACGATGGAGACGATAAATAAAACCGAGTATCATCACGTGAGATTTTACGGTAACAACCGAGGACGTAAAGATCTGGAGATCTACAATTCTATCGTTTATTGGATTTGCGTGTGTCTTTTCTTCCAAATACTTGACAGGTTGAATATGCAGAAGAAGATCAGATAAGATGCAGCTGTCAGATCAATGCCAAGAGCTGTCAGTTTGACGATCTCATATCTGTACATGTCAGATCCAGTTCTCCATGATCTTCACAAACAAAAACTCACCTTGCCGCGTGATGACCGAGTATATTCAGTGCGCCTTTTTCGTATATCTCTACCACCATCTCCATTCCCGTTAAAATTCCAAGAGGAAGCGCTCCCGCCAAAACGTCTAATAATAGCACGCTCTCCACCACCTGATCAAAAGTGTCAAGAGTGTCAAAAGTGTAACGATGAAATGATGGGGTAATCACCTGGATGATCAACTTGTCCCCGGATAAGAGATGACCTTTGGTTTTCACCATTCTAATTAGAGTCCATATTAAAAGTCCTATTCTAACAAGGAAGAAGGCTCCCTGAAGTTGCATTAGTATAGAGATCACCCCACAAAAAACAATGAATTATTAAGACACAACCCATCTGACCACAAGAAGCATCAATGTGTGCTGTTCACAACACCATCGCACTTAGAGCCAGCTCGCATGCAACATCCAAGAAAACGTGAACTTTTGACCTCAACCTCACCTTTGCAATGATGGATAACAGCACTAACAGAAGAGAACCGACTCTCCCCGAAGTTGATCCCTTGTCGGAATCTTTGCTGTTGATGTTGTATGCCATCCATGCCATATAGATCAGAATGAGCGGATATATACCAGAGACGAGGGTGATTGCTGCTCTCGCAATTGTGAAATCAAACTCGTCATTAACATCAAATCCAGGAACAAACTGTCCGCCAGACCAGTGTCCATTCACCAGGATCTGGTCATCATTGGCAACTAAAAAGATATTCGACATACTTTGACTAGAAGGTAGAGATCAGCACCAAGATCCGCCAAACCACCAAGTTGTATGATGATTGTGGAAAACAGCCAGAGCCAAGGTGTGCGGTGCTCCATCAGCTCATACAGCAAGGCGAAAGGCACAAAAAGGATCAATAGTCCAGCTGCTCCAATGAGGGGCACGAAAAATGGTCCAAAGAGGACCATCACGAACCAAAATTCACAGATCTTAAGTTTTCCGCCACTGTATGCAGCATTGGTGAAATCAATTAAGAACTTTGGGTGTCAATCAAAGCCATAATCATGATTTACCTTCCAAATATGCGTTCCGATTCGAACAGATTCATGCTCATGATTTTCGGCATGATGAACCTCATGTGTCTCCCCTGTGATGTCTGGGCTCTCAGTTTCAGAGATCAAATGGCTCTCCTCACTGGGTTGAGGGTCGGTTCTCATCTGTATTAATACAGTATGATGTTGGCAAGAAGAAAACACTTTTCGCTGATGATTGTGAAATCTCCTCAAGTCGCGATTTCAAAGTTGTTTTCTCATCTTTCGTGATTCGAATTAGTTCCGTCCAGCAACAACACATTCCTGGGGACGATGAGAGCGGCAGTCCTCTTTTTGTGTTTCTTGTTATTGGCCTCTGCTGAGGATTTGTGGATCAAGCATAGCCAAAATGCGACCGAAACGAATTGTGGAAAGATGGCGACCCCTTGTGCGAGCATATCACAAGCCTTGGATGTGATCAATAATTCAACGATGAAAGGCAGTTGGACCCTGTGGATTGATGGTCAAATCGGAGGAGGTATTAATTTCGATCCATCAAATCAATTGCCCACCAGATGATCAGATGTTACGAGCATTGATTCTGTTGTTTCTCCCATCATGTTTAGAACAGAAGAGAGCACTGGCAAATTATTCAATATCACCCTCAACATAGTGAACAGCACCGGTACGAATTCTGTCATCGCAACGTCCGCATCTGATAACCTTTTCAGTGAGCTTCTTCGGTCTCAACATGGATTTGAGCTTCATCTATGGCGTCCATTCCTCTGTTGTCATCAATGGTCGGCAGTCACATAATATGATTCATAATCGTGAACATGATCTAATTGCCATCAGAGTGTCTTCTGTTGGACTCGGGAGTGGAGGCAGCCAATTCCTCTCTATCCATCAATTCCTCAACAATAAGAGGGAGCAACACAAGGCGGTACTCAACGACCGTCTCTGCGTCTCATTCAAATGCAACCATCTACAACTCTTCCATTTCAGAGGGAGAGGGGGTTTACGCTTTCCAGTCGGACATCGAGATGACACAATGTGTTTTTTTGGACAACTTGCGTTACGGTGTCCTATGCCAACAGTCACAAGTGAAGATGTCCGATTGTCAGGTGTCAAGGAATAGTTATGGAGGAATTCAGTCTTCTCGGTCTTTTCTCTCGTTAGTTAACGTGAACATCACGTCACACCCGAATCCTTCCTCCTTCAGCTCAGGATTAGACATCAGTAATCACGTGAGCGTCATCATATCATCGCTGATACTTGTAATGACTTTATTGTAGAATGCATCAGAAAGCCATTTCAAGAATCTACTCATCGCGGATAATGCATGTGTCGGTCTCACATTCGTAATTTTTTGAATTCTCGTGCTGAAATAAAATTTCTGTTGACCCCCATAGGATCTCGACCTCTCAAGTGCGATATCATATGGTGACGTCATCATCCGTAACAACTCCGGAGGGGGCATCAAAATCTCCGGGAAGGCTACGAAGGCCTTACAGAGGTGGAAACACGTGGGCTCAGTTTTGGTACAAAACAACACGGCCCTCTTTGGGGGAGGCATCAATCTACAATACGCCAACCTTGAAATCGACGGAAAACTCTCTATTATTGGCAACACCGGTTTAATGCGCGGATCTGGCATCTATTTGAGCGCAGCATCTATTGAGAATTCGGAGGTTATTCTTATTCAGGGAAACACCGGGGACACAGGTATGTCTACAACGGTGTAAAAAGTGACGTCGACAAGCTGCGATGTACATCTCATATCTCCGGGGAACCCTTCACGACATGATCTTCCGAAACAACACCAAGTCCAAAGACATGCTCGTGACGGATGGCGATTTGGCTTTGACCGACGTTACTTTTCACAACAGCGGCAGTGCTGGACCAGACTTTTCTATTTTCGCAATGGGTATGAGAGAGTACACTCGGGTTCAAGTATGTCTTTTAAGGGTCATAACGAGCTGCTGTTTGCCTGAGAGCAGAATACATCAAGTTTGTCTGCTGTGTTTGCTGTTGTGTAAAGTACGTGCTGAGCGCTGAGGCTGTGACAGTGTTCTACTGCGGCAGAGCCTGACTGCGATGTTATGAAACTTTCAAGATGTCAACAAGTCAATGAACCCACAGGATATTTGTCTCGTTGTAGATGTGAATTTGCTGATCTACAATGTGTCTGAAATATGCGTAGGCATACGGTGGGTCATGGGGATCACCAGGAGGCGGTTACACGACGTGTTTATCAAGAAACAACATGACATGTGATCATTGTCCAGGTGATTGCAAGTTGATCTTGTGCATTATTAAAAGTTTCGGAACTCCAAATTGTGTGGTAAAGCCATTCAAAGTGAAGATCAATCAATCAGCGTGGAACAACTTCTGAGTTCTCTGCAGGATACTGCTCATCTACAACTCTCACTGTTTGTCTCATGAAAAAAAAATGTGAAGAATATCACACCGTCTGCACCTTTGACGAGAACTTTGAGCTGGGGTGCGGTTGCGTTTCTGGGTATGTTGAAAGCGAAAGACATGGAAGTAAGCGGTGCATTACCAAGTCTGAAGAAGAGCAACAAGAGGTGGAACATGAGATCCAACAGGTGATCTCATCATGTGCCTCACACGATGGGTTTTCTGTGACCAAAATGCACTTTGAGCTCTGACATTTTATAGATCAAGAACAAGCTGATTATCGTTGGAGCTACATTGGGCTCAGCGATCTGCTTTTTGGGTGTCATATTGTCCGTTCACATCATTGTTGTCTGGAGAAGGAAGTTCCGGCAGCAACAGTACACTGTATTGCAATAAAATGTGTTTTAGAGTGATGAGAACATTTGTGCCACCTGAGATGAACTCAAATCAGAGAGATGATTAGAATGACGCTCAGCGATATTAATAGTATCAAAAATCAACGCACACCCGTGACCGGAAAATAGGTCAAGCAAAGTCCGGTCCCTGAAGATACACCGAGGAATTATACCAACCCTCCAAACCTTCTTATTCATAGAATAAAGCACATGCCATTAATCAAGTATCGGCCACAACGACCTGTCAAAGTGAAGCACCGTCCTCCCACATGACCTGTCATCTCAACTCTTGAATCTGTTAATCTGTCTACAACATGTCAGACTACAACTGTTTTGCACTGGACCAAGGCGGATTTCTGCAGTTATACCAGCAGCATGGCAATAAATCAGGTATTCTTGATGATTAAATATGTCAGACAAGACGATTGTTGCTCACATTGCTGTAAATCAGGAGTTACGTAACAATTCCGTGGGAGCGGCGGAAAATCCAATAAATGGAAAACGTCAGATCTGCTACCCTGGTTAGTACCCCTCCAACAGGCACCTTCCCCAAAGAAGCACCACTAACACTCAGGTTTCTCCTCCCATCTTTTCATTTTTAAAACCAACAACAAACATCACAACAACCTTAAACATGACCGGAGGAAGAACTTCAACCACTTTCGGAAGATCTTTGAAACGTGCCACTACGATCCATCTGGACGCAGAAATGTCGACCGAAGAAAGGATGCGCGTCATTATGTCGACAGTGCGATCACCGGCCTCCCCGAGAGAGCTATAGATAGGGAGAATAACCGAACAATTTTGCTAGAGTGAGATAGATAAAGACACCATTAGAACTCATTTTTTATTTAAATTAAATTTGTTTTGCTCCTTGCATTTTTGTGGAAGCTGAAACCTTGAAAAATAAGCCTCAAGGTATCGGCAGTATTGAGCCTTATTCACTTGAATGAAGGTCAGTGCCACTTTGCTCATTGAGAAGTTAGGTAGGGGCACGACCCTCCTCTATTTGTGCAATTGCTGCAGTTGAGGGCTCCTCTTCACCGTCTTCCTGTTGATTCATAGTGTGAGTCATCTTCTAACACAGTGCTGCTGGATTTATGGAATCATCAAGTGAAATAAAATCTATTAGGAGGTTGTGTTTTTTCTAAGTCTATCAAGAGAGCAGCAAAAATGCAGTTTTGAATGTGAAAAGGCAGTCATTTAAAAAAGCAGGGCAAAAGTGTGCTCACTCTGGGCGCTGTGTTTGCAAGTGTAGGTGCCACTTCACAAAGGTTCTAATGTCAGTGAGAAGTTCATTGAAGAATAGACATTAGAGATTAAAGAATCGGATAAATTGTAGAGAAGAAAGTGCGGTCAGGATTCACAGTTTTTTTGAGTCAAAACTAGACACAAAAAAGGGTGTCTCCGTCTATCTCTAGAACAGAAGAGCCATCGAAATGAAAAAGGTGATCAGAATGTTGATAGAGAGGTAGGCAGCACCACTCACAGGAGATCTGGAAGGATTAGAGGTGATATTGTAAAAGTCGGAAGACTCACATGTCTTGTGCTGGAGCACCATTTCCTTCAACAACAGGAACAAATGTAGATCCTCCGTAAGTGGTTCTAGCAAATGTAGTAAAGTTGACTGCGGGTTGTGTCGAAAGGCGCACAGCACTGAGAGCAACTGTAGAACCTCCGGGAAAATAAAGTCTTTCCTCACGTCCTATTAGGAAGAATAACCCAGGAAGTTGAGTCTTGACGCCAATGGCAGATAAGGGAATACGATAGAAGTTCCACTGTCGACGATTTACAAACGTAAATGGGCAAAAAGAAGAAACCAACCTTGCTGGTGATGATCCATTGGGAGCTGTATGATCTAGTGCGAGTTGTTGCGTTTGCAATAAAATCAGGTCTAGAGGACA
>MZNV01001578.1:0-19257 GCA_002081555.1 Protostelium mycophagum | reverse complement strand
ATCATAAGTCCCAGACGGCCTTTGTGTATGTGGTAGTTACTGCAGTGACCGAGGCCAAGTCGTCTACTTTGGGTTCCAGCGATGGATTTACTTTGAGGCGTTGCCTGATGCCTGTAATATGGTCTTACAAGTATGCCATTTACCGGGTGCGGCCTGATTGGTTTCCGGTAGGGGAGAAACAGGCCATTGCTATGCAGGTTACTTGAGCCACCAATCATTCCCTGTTGCATTCTACCTTTAAGGTGGATGTGGGAAATGAACATTGGGGTATAGTGACTGTGATGTGTCATGATAAGGTAAACATTGGGATATGATAACTGTGATGTGTCATGATAAGGTAAGTGTTAGTTGTTATTTCATGTAGGGGAGAAACAGGCCATTGCTATGCAGGTTACTTGAGCCACCAATCATTCCCTGTTGCATTCTACCTTTAAGGTGGATGTGGGAAATGAACATTGGGGTATAGTGACTGTGATGTGTCATGATAAGGTAAATGTTAGTTGTTATTTCATTATATTGAGATTTAATGTACAACACTAACTTCAAACAATTACTGCATGCAGCAATCACTAACTTCAAACAATTACTGCATGCAGCAATTGAGATTTAATACAATAAAATCATTTCAAACAGTTACTGCGTTTGAGACAAGAAATAATTTCAAACAGTTACTGCTTGCGGTATATAGAAATTCAAGACAAAAAATTAACTTCAAACAGTTGCGCAGTATATTGAGATTTGATGTACAACACTAACTTCAAACAATTATTGCATGTATCAATCGAGATTTGATACAATAAAATCATTTCAAACAGTTACTGCATGTAGTATATTAAAATTTGAAATACAAAAAGTAAGTCAAGACACAAGTTTAATTTTCAATAATTGTGTATATAGCATATTAGAATTGTTGGCAGGATTGGTGCATTATTCAGAATAGATTTACAAAGGCTAACAAACAAAGATTAAATATTAAATATAATATTTAATAAAGATTTGTTGTTCAGCAGTGTATTCTTTTATATTTGTATTATTCCATCAAAATTCACATTTTTCCTTCAAAATAAAAAAAAACGTGTTTTAGACACAATAATTTGGCTTCTTAATAATGTGCCGAAAATTTGAATTGTTGCATCTTAGCAAACCAAGAGAATAAAGAAACACTTCAACTATCACAGGATAAAATATTGCCTGTCACAAGCACAAAAGACTTAGACATTACGCAAACAAATGTCCCACCATTGATATCAAAACCACCAGACCTGTCAAGGCAAGACATATTGTGATAGAAGAGAAGAAACTCCAACCAGGATATAACACTATAGAGAAAGCTTTTTAACAAATATTGTGTGTTTTTGCAAGGACTCAATTCCTAATCACAAACTATGTGTTGCTGCTGTAAAAACACTTAAAACCCCTCATTCGTTGCCTTTGCCTCTTATGATCTGTGAAAACAGACTTTGTGTATTACTAGACACCAGAGCCATTGATAACATCAGTCAAGAAACTACAACTTGACAGAATCAATGACAGGTGTCACTGCTCAATTGATCACAGTAGAAATAGCAGTTAACACAGATCTCCAATAAGAAGTGCAACTTTTGCTTTAACTGCTATTTCCAATTCCAATGTTTATGACAATACAACATCACTGCTCCTGTGTTCTGTCCCTGCCATCTCTAAGTAGCTATACTCTAAGACAAGAGCATTGTCCTCTGTTCCAGGCTACCTTAAACCTGCCTAAAGATCATTAGACTAATTTGGACAAAAACCATGCTCATTTGTTATTAGACAGGACAAACTCATCAACAAGGATTGGTACAAGATGCTAGGCCCCTTGACCCCACCAACAGAGTTAAAGGAATATCTAGGAGATACAAGACAAGATCAACAAGTGGAACTGGAACAACAGCAACCAAGCAATATGGTAAAAACCACACTTGTAGTTACAAATAGGAAAAAATGAAAAAATACAAAGCTTTTTATTATTCATTAATATCCCCAGAATGTTTAGAATGTATTAGTAATTTATTATTTTTTGGATTTTTTGGAGGTTATCCTCTTTGCTAGATCTTCTCTAAAAATTTGGTCAATTAGTGAATATTAATAAAGCACCATTATGCCTAGTAATTAATTTTCTGCATTTTGAATACCTTTTCTCCAGAAAAGACCTTTTTTTTGAATTTTCAGATTATGGATAGTAGACATCTATTTTCAAAAATGCATTTAATTTATAACTTACAGTGGTAAAAATAGAAAGTCCTTTGGGCCCTTTTTAAGGTTAGGGTTGTGGGCAGTCTATATAGTGAAATATATACACCTGTCTGTATGATATTGTCTTTATTAGCTTTAACCATGTGATAAAGAGACCATTCATATTTTATGTGGATATTATTAGGTTTTTTAGCCTATGTAATGACAGAACTTCTATTCATCATTATTTCTTCTTAGGATTGAGGATGGTGGCAATGTCTTTCTCTGAACGAAGTGGGACTCCTTGTCTTTCTGCTTCTATGATGGCAATCTGAGACAATATCCTCGGTCTGATTCTTGGCCTTCTGGCTTTGACATGACAATAAGCCTCTCTCAAATTGAAACGTCCGGACCAAACAAGCCAACCAATTACGACGGAAGGTGATCTGGACATACCCGCCATGCAATGTACGAACACCTTGTTCTTCCCTTTGTCACAAACTTCGTCCAGCCATAAGAACATATCTGTCAATTGGTCGAGAGATATCAGATCTCCATCGTCTTCATCTTCTGGTAGAGCAGCTGTGTCTTTGAAAAATGACCTCTTGTAAACAAATTGATCTGGACAGTGTTGTCGTCCGGCGATGTTGAGAATATGCGTGATGCCAAATGAATGCAGCCCCTCCGAATCTTTCGACGCTTTCGCGTTACCCAAATATAAGAAAGGAAGAATTTCATCGCAATCAATTTTCTTCGTGGTCATGTGAGTCGGTGTGATCTCTTGATATGCAGCTTTGTTCACGGAATGATTTTCACAAAAACAAACCACACATCGGCGACCATCTGCTTATAATATCAAGGAGATGCAGACACAAGACGACCCTTTCGACCTCATACTGGTAGATTTATCCAAAAAGCTCTGCGATGAATGGTGGATTGTTTTTGTGTCTTAACACAAAAAAATGAAAATGAATCAAACAGGTCCCAGAATTCGATTGCATGGTATCAGCAGCAAATGGGTTCGGGCTATCGAGACTTTAGGAGAAAAGTATTCGTTCTTATACTTGTTATTGGCTGATCATACATTGTACAGAGGCGAGGACCACCCGTTTCTATCGCACACTCCAACAATGAGGATACCTGCAAATATATCTGCAACAGACAACACCTACACCTCCATGCATTCCATGTTGATGGCAGTCCGTGATCACAACCGCAAGAGTGACAGAAAGATCAGGAAAGTGGCATGCCCAGGCTTGGGTGAGCTATTTTGTACAAATCAAGTCGAGCTTCCCGGTAGTTACCGCAGGATCACGGTATGATACCGTGAAGCCGAAGATGTGTGTATTCCAGTTGTCACAGTAAGTCTGCGGCTCTGGGACATTTGCAGTACATTCTTAGATTATTGGTCAAACTCTTTCATATATTCAAAGTGATGAGCGTAGGGACATTATCAGGTCAAGTGAGAGCTAATGTCGGTGCAAAATTGATGGGTATGTTGATTTATTCAAATCTGGCATATTCAAAATTTCCAGTTCAAATTTTGAAATGACAAATGGAAAAATATAAATATAGAAATTAAAATAATTAAAAAAATCTTGCTTTTTAAAAATTTTATATTTCATTTCTTGATTTTTGAAAATCTTCATAATTCATCTGCTCAGCATTGGCCTACAAAAATTTTCTGAATCCTCCCACGGAGCTGACTTGGAATCACGCGAGACAGATGCACAAAGAAATCGAGGCCATATACAAAACTAAGACAGCGTCCAGTGACCCCTCTTTCCTTTCAGGAACGTATTACGGCTTGTCCTCTTGCCAGTTGCTCTAAAATTAGCTGTCTCCCTCTTTGTACATTTGGATTGGCTCATCTATTTTTAGCAAAGAGATACATCAATGTGTTACCACAGAAGGAAGAACTCCAAATAAATATCTAAATAGTTTTATTGATGTATTCTAGACAAACACTGGTGCTGTGGCAGAAATGATTTTTTATGAAATGGCCATTTCAGAACCCAAAAGTACAAAAGATCTCCAGGAGTGCTGTTACAACAGTACAGATGGCTTGGTCCGTCCATGGAAAGTCTTTCTGCAGGCTCAGACACGAAAATATGATCTCGTTCAGACATCATCTACAAGTGACACCGAAATTTTATTGCTGCTGCTGTTGGGACTTCTTCCTTGCCTCCTTCTTCTCCTTTCTTTTCTTCATTTTTTCCTTCAACAAGGAAGAAAGTGAGTGCGAGAAGACAGACGCGGTGTGGTCGTCCTGCGCGAAGGCGTAGCCCTTGTAGGCATTGCGACCAGACATATCGTTCACCGCGGAAGAGGTGTTGAGAGGCATCATCGTGATGGACGGCTTGGTCACCACGAAGCCCTTTTGTCTGAGCTTCTTGCGCTCCAGTCTGCCTTCCATCTGAATCTCCTGGACCACGTGTCTCACCTCGGGGAAGTACGTCCTGGAGACACTATCTTTGTCACTCACGCGTGTACAGAAGCTATAAATAGAACGTTGAATACTGACTATCTGATGGTGACGTCAGGTACAAGGCAGGCGGTGGTAATCCCAACAAGGAAGAACCAGAAGGACGGGGTCCTCCACACATGTTGAGTGACATAGTATTCGTCCCCTGATACCTGAAGATCTCTTCAATACAAATTCAACAGTTGTGTTATCGTTGATTCGCGGCAAAGCCACTTGATTTATTTTGGTGCAAATTCACTTGGATTTCTATAGAAATAAAAATATATACTCACAGCGTAAATAGCAGTAAATACAAAAGAATAAAAGAACCAGAAGCCGATAGTCACTGCCAATCCCAAATAATTGATCCACGTCCAATAACTGAAATTCTCAGCGAAATTTCGTGGTGATCTACAACTCACTTTGTTTCCACAGCAACCTTGAGGTTTACAACGAGAACGACTGCGGTGAATCCCACAATTGCGAGAGTATATAGATCATAAGAGGTTCCATCTCTATCTAAAATTCCCCATTCAAAGTACATTAACAGCCCGAAGAAAATAATCTGTCATGATGTCAGATTTGACACGAATGACAGGTCGGTTCTGAGAACACTTTGGAATTTCAGGTAAATTACTCACAAATGCGTGTGCTATTCCGTATAAAAACCAACCCCAGAGCAACTTCAGACTGAACTGTGAAAATTCAGTGAAAATAATTCCAAGAAAATTCAAATCTAAAAATAGCTCAAAAATCTAAAAATAGCTCAAGAATCCACCTGCTCATTATTCTGGCCGATTTTGTACAGTACTGGGTATGCGAAAACTTTGTCAGCCTTCACGTCTTGGTCTAAAATAGCAAAGAAAATGATGGGTAATGCCGCAAATGCGACGTTGAATCCGGCCAAACTGTTACTGTCGAACAGATTCTAAATATAGATCAATTTTTTGGTTCATTAGATTATATGTAGATCTACAGATATCTAGAGATGAACCAGAGTGTATTTATTTGCATTGTCGCGAACCAGCAAAAACTTTCATTAAGACACAAAAACATTTCAGTATAATTCCACTCTCAAATTCGCAGAAAATTCCTCAAAAATTTCCTCGAAAAATTCCTCAAAAAATTGCTCGAAAATTCCCTCGAAAATTCCTCGAAAATAAAAACTCACCTGCGCCGAGAACATAGAGTAGAAAGCGAAGAGCAGCAGGCACACAGACAGCACCGCATTCTTATAAAAAGAATAGAGCACCAATCTTGAGGTCCTGATGTAGCTGGATCTGCCGTGTACCAGCAACATGTTGGCGAGGTAGGCGAATTGTGCCACACAATAGTCAGAGCTCATCGCGGCTTGTGTACCTTCTTTTCCGAGGATTCCGACGCCGATGTGTGCTTCTTGAATCATGCTGACGTCATTGGCTGGGGGAGTCAGTTTTATTCGGATGAAAACACTCTTGTGTCGACATTTTGGTACAGTGTTTGAAAATGTCGACATTTTGGTACAAGTGTTTGAAATGTCGACATTCTCTCCGGATATTTCAGCACATATTTCTTGCA
This sequence comes from Protostelium mycophagum, assembly GCA_002081555.1. Lineage (NCBI taxonomy): Eukaryota > Evosea > Variosea > Protosteliida > Protosteliaceae > Protostelium > Protostelium mycophagum. Next base: position 13,043 of record MZNV01001578.1, on the reverse strand, counting down.
ATCAACTCGTCATCTACAACAATGTAAATCCTCACCTCCATCCCCGATAGACAGGGTCCTCACGTTCGGAAGCGTCTTCTTCACCGCCCTAACTACGCCTCTCTTTTGGGAAGGAGAAACTCTACAACAGACGACCGTCTTACACCTCAAGGCGAGTTTCATAAAGAGGGGTTGGATTTCGCTGTTTTCAGACTTTGATAGGCAGAATTTGAGACATTCGCCCTCTATGACGAGTCCAAACTCTTCGCCGCTTGTGTTTGTCTGCGGAAAGTGAATGTGTGGAATTTGATTTTGTTGTGATTTGTATCGTTGTAGAGTGAACGAATCTTTTTAAATGATTACTTGATGTTCCATGTGGGTGATCGCCTTCTCTAGCTCTTGCTTCACGGTCTCCTAAGAGGTGTTATTATCAAATATATACAGATATAGACAACTGAATGAAAAGGTCATGCGTGGGCCGAATTTCTTTGTGAAGATGAAAAGATCATGCGGTGGACCGAATTTCTTTGTGAAGAAATCACGGTTCCGTACCGCGTTTTTCACGGTTACTACCGCATTCTTTCCGACAATAACAAAATGCAAATGAAACCTCGTTGATGGCGGCCTCGGGGTCGTCATGGTAAAGTGAAATGAGTGACACCCCTGTCAACAATCTACAAGACAAGCCGATATTGATAGCTGTCTCCTGCTTGTCACCTGTCAAAACCCATATGTTAATGTTTGCTCTTCGCAGTTGCGCGATGGCTTCGGGGACACCGTCTTGTAGCTTGTCCTCTATTGCGGTACAGCCGAGCATCACCAAGTTCCTCTCAATCTCTTCGGCGACTGCGTCGATCTACAACGGTCAGATTCGAAATTTCGGTGAAATTTCGGTGGTTCACCTTGCCCTTTCGGTCCTCAAGAGAAGATACGGCTTGCTCGAATTTATTGTTCCACGCCTCGTATTCCTATCACAAAAATTAATTTTTTAATAAAAAATATTTAATTTTTTTAAAATACTAAAATAAAATGTAAATAAAAATAAAATGAATTATACCCTGTCTTCGATGAGGGAATAAGCGCAGCATAAAGTTCTCAATCCTTCAGCGGCGAAATACTCCAGTTGATTATCCGTAGTCTCTTTGAATGCAGCCTTCTCTGCAGGTAATAGTCTCGGGATAATCACCGCATCCGCCCCTTTACAATACAGTCTTACCCTCCCTGTTATAATTTAATAATATTCATTTATTTCTTTGGTATTTTATAAATAAAATTCTACCGTCTGGGCATCTCGCAATGACAGACATCCGCTTTCTATTACTGTTGAATTCAATCATGTTTAGAATCTCATAGGTCAGACTCTTCCCTCTAGAGTCAATCGTCACGGTATCGAACGTGCGTTGCTACGTCAAGTTAACGTGATGTTCCGACCGTTCGAGGATATTAATATGATAAAAATACCTTAAAGACAAAACCCAAATCGGCGGCCCTCTGCACCAGAGCCAACTCGTCAGGGGAAGATGCCTGGTATACCAGCTCTGTATTTATTAATTTATAATATAATTTTATTTTTTATGATGGTGATCGTTGTGCGATTCGGTGTAGCAACAGGGACACACAGAGGTCCAGTGTATGCGAGGTGAGGATTTTGCAGCTCTGCCGCAGTACAGTATTTGTTGATGTGGTGAAGACTCTGTGTTGCAGCATGACCGTTATAATTTCTATGATGCGGCATAGCCGCAGTACAAATGAGTGCTGCGGCATAGCTGCAATACTATTTCTGTTATGCGGCTCTGCCGCAGTGCACTATTTATTGACAGTGAAGCTTTTATGTTGCGGCACAATCATTGTAATATCTATATCGCAGAACACCAGGGGAATATTACTGCCACATAGCCGCAGTACAAATGAGTGCTTCTATCTTGCGGTTCTACCGCAGTACATTATTTATTGATAGTGAAATTTTATGTTGCGGGTACGGCCATTGTAATATCTACATATATCTATATTGCAGGACTCGCAGTACGTTATAATCTCATTGAAGAAAGACGAGATATAAAATCAAAACGTACTGGAGGGGTCAGTCTTGTCAGGCTCAGGCAGTACAGAGTGGCATACTGCCAACAGATGGAAAAACTCTTCTGCAGTAGGAAGATCGTACAAGTCATCGTTCAGAACTTTCTTCGAGAACTACAACGCGTTAATCGAAGCTTTTCGTAATCATTTTTCGGGTATTTTTAGATGAATATAAATATTGTCACAAGCTGGAGAAAATATTAAATCTAAAAATCGAAATAAAATCACCTCTTGCACTTGCATATTTCCCAGGTTTGCAGACTGGAAAGTAGTATTTCTGACGTCTTCTACGACACCGTCCTCCCCGGCAGGATCTGTGAGCATAAAGATCCTTCCATTTATGGTGCATTTCTGCAGCTCCATCTCGTTTGACGTGAGCGTCCCGGTCTTGTCAGAGAAGATAAAGTCGATCTACAACGGTCAACTTTGCAATTGTATTTTCAATCTATGGAAATAATCTCGCGGCAGAAATTCAGTTTAAAATTCAAATCTTCGACAAGAAGTATAACGGATATTTTTAAATGAATGGAAACCTGGCCAAGCTCCTCGATCAAGCTGGAAGTCTTCGCCTTTGCGGGAGTGTCTGTCTTCTCGTGATACATATTGATATCTTGTTCTAGTAGAAAGGTCTGGCACAATTTGACCACCTGTAAATAATTAATCAAAATAGAATTTTAAATTCTAAAATGAATAAAAATCATACCTCCATGCAGACATAAAGAGATATGGGGATCATATAACTGTACAGAATAATGTAGGATGCCAAATTGTACAAGAATTGCACAAACTTTCCTCCGGCGGACACGTCACCGAGGCTCAAATACCAGAATTTATCTTGCTATTACGGTGTCATTACATCGTTGTAGACACTCAGAAAAAAATCAAAATAAATGTTACCAAGTAAATGAGACTAGCAAGAGCGCAGAGTATGGAGGCAGCGAACAACAAGACGAAGAGGCTGATTAACCCGGTGTTCATGGACTTCTCAAGACTGCTCCTCTTAGTTGGAGGGTCTCTGTGAATATTGAGTCTCGTGCAGAATGAAACGATCTTGTGAAGGTTTCTTTGGTGATTATTTGCAAAGATGCGTGCTGCTGGCGTTTTCAACGCATCTTTGTAGCAGACACCAACAACAATTGTCACATATTGTACCGAAATATTTTGTTTGCGGCAGAGATCCATTCTTTGAGGATTCGCGACAAAGAGCACACTTATGACGATCCGAATCACCTGGCATTTTGTCTGAGCTTGGTGTCTTTACCAGTGAATACGACCAATCCGACGGCATAGTCGGTGTTCTTCAGTATGCATCCCTGCAACATCGTCAAAATAAATCAAAAAAATACTACAAATTATGATTTACTCGGTACAAATGCAGCCGCCTTCGCAGTTGTAATTTTGTCAATTGCACGAAAAACCCAAGTGCAGAAAAATAATAAAATACTCACTCTGAGTAACAATTGGTTGTTGTCTAGTGACAGCGCGTTTCTTTTTCCCGGAACAAATATCCTTCCATCGAAATTATACAAGTCTTTGTTAGGCTGCTCGCATTCGACGTGGCCTGGGTTGGTCATATTCTCTTCTTGAAGAGAGTGTTACCGTTCCAGTGGGATAATTGCTCTTCGGTTTCTAGGGAGAGGGTCTCAGGTCTTGCTTGTCTACTCTTAAGGTTCGTCTCTCTGTGTCATGTCATCATCCAAAATCACATCACATCATATCATATCATAACATATCGACATTCTCCATCACGTCAAGTCTCAGAGTAAAAGACATAAAATGCCAAGAGTGTCAAAAATGTCGACAAGACGACAAGATGTCAAACCCACCCGTCTAAATTAGCAGTCTGCACATAGCACAATCCGTTAGAAAGAGAAGAGTTCAGCAACAATAAATCCACGGGCAGTGACTCATCGGCCAACACTTTGATGATGTCACCGACTGCCACGTCCATCCATCTTATCTTCTCCCAACTACCAGATCTAAGGGCCAGCACTTTGGTGTGGTTCACTTCGCGGTCACCGCGAGCGCGTTTCTGTGGTTGTGAGTCTTGGTATTTTGGTGTCTTTGTGTTGTGGTGATGGATTTGTATGATGTAATATTGATCTATGGCATTGTTGTAATGTCTTGTCGTGTATTTATTTATTTTATTAGAAATACTTGTCTAAAATAGAGATTATTTTGGACAAATGAGTAACACGAGTTCAAATGTCAAGATATCACATCATATAATGTAGAGTACTGCTTACGATATCGTCGTATGCCTCTTTTGCGGCGGTGACACCAAGCACAAAGACGAGAGGGGAGATGCTGCTCACCGGAGTTATATTGGTAACTCCGGGCACCAACTGTACAAATCAGTGGTATTTATAGAAGTTTTAGTCGTTGTAGATTACCAAAAACATAAAATACAATAAAAAACGAGGTTATTTAAAGAGTAGAACTTTTGGAGTGACACCAACAGAATGAGACTCCATGCAATCTGTCGCTCTGGCTGAATCGAGATCGTCTGAAGGAATCAATATACTCACGGTCAAAATGGCGGTGACGAGAAAGAAAAAGTTAGCCAGACGATGGAACTGTTCATACAGGTTCTTTGGGATGAAGTTCCACCACGTGTACTTTGTGGTCGATACAGAATTATTGGCGAACCTGGTTTCGATTAATCTCGATATAGATGTGAAGTGGCTCACTTATGGATGATGTTTCTGGATTGACCGATCTCGTTGGCGCTGTTATGGATCTGTCTGAACTATGTCGTTTAGAAGGATTGATTTATTGTTGTAAGCCTACTGGATTTTCGTTGATCTCTGTTCGAGGTGCTGGGGTGATGGTATTATCATCTAATGATACAACGTCTAAAGAAGTGAGACTGGTGGTCTCTCTGATACTCCTCTCATCCTCATGATCAACAGGCAAGATCTGTTTTAAATCAGAAACATGTTTGTCTGCATCAACCTGTGCTACGTTAGAGGTGCGTCTTCTAGATGGTGGCACAGGAGAAGAACCATAAGAGGGCTGTGACGCCGAGTCGAGAGGTACGAGGTCGTCGAAGTCGTCTTGAGACTTGGTCATGTGAAAGCTCATCGGGGCGTAAGAAATGTATGGGGAGGAGTCCTCCATCTTAGTTGTAGACTTGAGGGCGAAAAACACGCGATTTCATGTCATAGAACCGTTCAAAGAAGATAAAATAAAGGGGAAGTCGTGTCTGCGCGGTCTTCTGCTTGGTGTCGGTCTATGTAACGGATCATGTCTCAGCAATTCCTCTGTTGAGATTTCACGAAGCAGGGGATGAAGGATGAGAACAATAACTATCCAATATGTTCCAATGTAATATCTCACAAAAGATAGATTTTTAATATGCATCAATCAAAACGTATATACCGTTGTTAAATGCTTCATGTAATTTACTTCTGGGCCTTCTTGATGGCATCGTAGACATCACGCTCCACTTCACCACCGTTCTTGAGCTTGTTGAGCTCCTTCTCAAGAGAAGCTCTGACCTCCTGGATGCTGGGTCTGGCTGCTGCGGCCTTGGCCTCTAACTCCTTTTTGAAGGCTTTTTGCTCCTTCTCGATTATGGGCCACACGGCATCGATGTATTTGTCCATGGTGATTTTTCCTAAGGTCTTCAGATTCTTTGTTAATCGTTGACATCTTGAATTGAATTGGGGAATATGACTGTTGAGATATCTGCATATTCAGACCTGCAGGAGCAGTGGCGAAGGTTCTGGCTGGAACGGCCACACGAGCTACAGGGGCACGTGCGGAGAGGACGTTCTTATTGGCGAGTCTCAACATCTTGTTATGTGGGCAGATCTGATGTTGGTTTTCTTCTCTAAGGGTTGTAGTGCTCCACTTGGAAAAAATAAAAATAACCGCCGAAAATCATTTTTGGTCTGTACAAATCGGCGTCTGCATCTTCATCTTATAACACGGCACTGTCGCACCACAGAGGCAACCAACATTGCGATTCTCTAAAGAACACCGAGAATTCTGTTATCACCAGCATTCATCAGACTTCAGTAATTGTTCTTTATATCTATACGTTTTGCTTGTACAGAAAGTTGATCAAACTGCTTTTGCCAACATTTCTTCGGCTTCTCTTTGCCTTCCCATAGCCTCCAGCATCTTGGAATAACCTTGATACATCTTCTTCAAGGAAACTTTGCCGGCAAAGTGTAGATGTGGCATGCTGGTCAGCTTGTTGATGGAGGTGCGGTAGAGCGCTTCGGCCACCATCGACCTGTTATTACGTTGATGTACACCGGCTAAAAGTCTCAAAGTCTCAGCGATCAGAAATTCACGTGAATTTTCTGGAGATCCCAGAATCAACTCTTCTTCCTGGAATTTTCAGTGAAAACATCGACTACAACGAGACGGACCTTATCGCCTTCTTTCAACTCTCTGCCTTCTAAACACTTCAACGTCCTCTCAAACTGTTCGGTGGCTTTGGACCAATTCTCCACATGTACCATCACCTAAGATGATCAGCCAGAGTATTTCTTTTGAGAGAAAAAAATGTTTTGTAATCATTACAAAGATCGTGCATGATTGGAAATGTATCATACATATTTTAATAGATTATCTCAATCTTGTCAAAGCAGACACAAAACACACCTTGGATAACTCTTGATGTTAATTTGATTTATGAGCAAATTTCGGCCAAAAGATCTACTTGGACTTTCCCATAATACAGTACACCAAAAAAATCTATTTGTGACAAAGCCACAAACACAACTACACTTGCAACAATTCCAATCTGCAGGCAGAAAACCATAATCACCTCTCCAATATTGGAAATGATTTTGGCTCTCTCTTTTTCAGAGGTAAAGGACGGCTTGAGACATTTTTCGATGTCTAAAAGGCACGTGATGAAGAAGTTCTCCGCGGCTTTGGGCTGTCCAGTACCGAGATAATACGAGCCCATTCCGTTCATAGCTCTGACTTTGGGGATCAATTATTTGGACGAGAAAGGCTATAGTGTACGACAGAAATGTGACACTCATGTGAAAGTTGAATGTGATGAGATGAGATCACAGATGATGAATTCATCTCATTATATTTCATTATTTTATATCGAGATTTATTTTTATTTGGGTTTTGCCGCGGAGACGTATAATTTTTTTGTGCTTTCGGTGGTTTGTGGCAAAGCCACAAACAAAATCACATGAGATTCTATTTATGTTTATTTTTTAAAATTCAATGACTTACTCCTGATCAAATCCGCAAAGGCTTGGTCCTCTTCCGTCTCAAATTTATGTGCCGTGGACTACGTAATATCATCAGAACCACAACTCGATTTTCACAAATAAAATACTCACCTTGATCGCCTGCGCAAAACATTTTTCGGCTTGTTTCGAATTGCTGTCTTGTAGTAATAAAACCTCTCCTAATTGCACCAGTGATTCGGCTTTACCCAGATCACGTGATGACCCTTCTGAAAATTCTTGGAAATGTTCCATTAAGATCCCACAGAGCCTGATCAATATCAGCCAATTATTGATAATAATAAATATATTTATTTTTTTTCATTGCATTTATTTGCATTAGCAAAGATAAAGAACACACAGTTGCTGTTTATATAGCTATTACACTATGTTTCCATTTGTGTATGTGACTCTGTCACAATCATCAAGGGAATATTACTGTCAGACTCTTCACAAAAAAGGTTTCCAAAATGATCATATAAGAATAAATATATTGTCAAAGTTTTACATCTTCAAATATAAAAACTCACCCCTGTGCTTCTTGCAGCTTATCCGTCTCTTTATAACAGTGAATAATGTCACGTAAAAGATCCGCCTTAACTACCGCGTCTTTTTTACCTTCTTTTTCCAACGCTGAAAGCGCGCCAAAAGCTAGTTTCTCACTTTCTGAGATCTACAACGATCAGAATTGAGTTTCAGGAAATTTCACAGACTTTTCCTCTTGACAGGAGCAGCTTGAATCGTAATCGATTGATATCGATCAGAGTGGGATCAGTTTGAGGGACTTTACCCTCTATGTACCCTTGCGCTCTTCTTAATAGCTCATCAGCATCAACTAATTTTTCTGTTGATGTTTTAGTCGATTTCCCAAATTGATTTTTGTACGCAGCCCACACAGTAATCATCATTCGAAAGGATGATCGTTTATTCGAGATCTTCAGTGTATAATTCTAATTCAAGTTGTCGTACTCTTAAAGATTGAGGTGACTCACTCTGCTTGATCTTGTTGAGTGCTTCTCTATATTCATCGAATGGTATAGTGTTGTTGTCTTTTATTGGTAATGACGTTCTGATCGAATGGAGGGGCCGCTGAAGTGGGATCTGCTTCGAATTATTCATCAATCAGACGTGTGTCACCCACTTTGGGCTGTGTCGTTTTAATGGCATGTGTGAGAGGCGTCCAGTGTGTTCTTATTGCCAACATCTTTCCTCGTGATCATGTATCAACTTGAGATCAGACGTAAGCGGAGATAGACATCAGATTACGTAAAGTGGTAAAACACAGGAAAAAGCCAGTGCCCCAGCTCTCGATCATCACTTACCACCACTTCTTCACGAACAAATGTCCATTCCAAACGAGAAGGACGAGGATCGTCCTGATCGTACAGCACAATTCTTATCCACCCTATATATCACGGCAGGGGCCTCAACTGCCCTTCTGATCTTCTTTTTGGTGGCACGTCGCCTATTCCCCAGAATATACATGAGAAAATGTTACCTCAAAAATGAGTATGTGATCTGCAGACCTGACAGCTGGTTGATCTTCACAGTGGAAGAAGAACAGTAGGCAGACCAGATTATTATTCTGCTAATGGATTCTTCAATTGGATCCTCTACACCATCAAATATGATCAAGAGAGAAATCTCCTTCCGGCTCATGGCGGTCTCGACATGGTTCTTTATCTCAATTTCCTCAAGTACTCCTTCTTTCTGTTCACATTCTTTTCCTTGTTCTCAGTACCTGCTCTTATCCCCGCTTACTTCCATTATTCGAAGGTAAGTGTTGGTGTGGACATTTGGAGCCGTTGTCTATTTGATGATACAAGCCGATGATCATCATGATGGTTGATGTTCTCAGGCAGAAAAAATAGAAGGTCAGAATACAAACCAGCGGGGCATCAATTCCTTCAATATTTCTAATGTACAAGATGGTAACCCATTCCATCATTGTCTTTATTTCCTTCTAATAAACAATTTTAAAGCTATGATTCATGCAGGGTTGTTTTCTTCATGCTTCATTTTTATGTATCTGCAAATTACTAGAATTGATGAGAATAGGATCACCAAGGCTTTGGGCCTCTTTAGTAGCCACCGCCATCTTTTCCATCGCCGGTTTCATCTTCATGCATCACTACTATAACACTTCCGTCAAGTTGAAGCTCCGAGCCGAAAAGCTACGAAGAGGCAGCAATAGTGTGCAGCCAAAGACGGTGATGTTGTCAGAGCTGCCAGTAAGTGTCGCGAGTAGCAGAGCGTTAAGACAGAAGATGCAGGAGATATTTCCGGAAAACAATATTCAGGATGCCATTTTGGTGGGTTTGCCATTTTATATGAGATTGTTTATGGACCGGGGATGTGGCAGATTGAAGGCGATATTGTGATGTATTGAAGCTGCAGAGAGGCCAACACCTCTATAATGTTGGAAGGACCCAGCTCTGCTGCACCTGGTACATCAGCTTTATCTGTCTTCAGAGGCGAATTCATTTTGTTGGAATGAGATAAAAAATGATTTATTCTGCAAACAGCCGTTATATTTTATTTAAAGCGTTATAAATAATGGCGGTCTTCGAGATGGCGTGACCGAATGTTTCAAACCTCTTCCGCCCTTGCCTGTTTTCATCTTCTGATACACAACAAGGTCCCTTTGAACTCTGAATTGCGAGATCTTCAAGAAAGCAGATTGAAGATCGCACACGAATTTCTCATCGAAGAGCACAGGAGAAGAGAAGGCCATTACCCAACACAATTGACGAAGAAGATGAAGACGATGGTGAATAGAAAGGGCAATGTAGATGCGGTGGTTTATTACAAGAGGAAGCTGAAGAAATTGGACGATGAAATCGAGAAGTTGCAGGCCGAAGTGATCAAGTGGGTTACGAAGAGGATTTCTGAAGGTGGCTTTGCACTTGTTTTTATTGATTTCGAAACAAAATACTTCTAATGTGGTGCAACTCTATAGATATTATTGTAGAGTTTCAGTACCAAACTGTATTCTGAAGCGTGAATTTATGAGTATCCCTCTCACTACTGAAATGACAAGCAATGGTACCACATTACAACACCATAGGAGAAGTTGCGTCGGATTTGTTCAATTTTCCCACCCTAGTGCCGCCCAGATGGCCTCACAAACCCTCGTCAATGGTGATTTCAGGCGTCTCAAAGTCTCACAAGCTCCGGTAATTTAATATTTCGAAACTCCGGTCTGATGTCATGACAGGAGGCTGATGATATCATATGGAAGAATCTGGGATTTCATTATTACGTACAGCTGCCAAAAATAGCACTGAATATCCTTCTACTTTTAGCATTATTTTTCTTCTGGTCTGTACCCGTGGCTTCTCTCTCCGCCATCCCCAATGCTTGTGAGTTTTCTTCAAAATTTCATTCGTTTCTCAATTATAGAAATCTGGTAGAAAACTGACAGAAAACAGCTAGATTTGGGTGGTTGCAGAGTCTTGCGCAGAAAGCGCCGTTCATCAACGGTATAGTCACTGGTCTTCTCCCCACACTTGGTATTAAAATATTCATGGCATTGCTGCCCACCATCCTCACATGTAAGATATCATATTTGTACAGTGATCTTTCCACTTTGAAAAACACAGCCAATGCTGCCGTTTTTGAGTAATTTGAAACTATAAAAAAACGACTACTGCTGCGGAAAGCACCATGATGAATCCTTCTCACAACGAAATTTCCGCGAATTCTCACTGAGATCTCGTAGATATACATTCGGTGTCCTCCCACCACACACGATCGGGTTGGGACAGAGCCCTTCTACAATCCTTATTCTCCTTTCTTTATATTTTCGTATTCTTTGTGGCGATTATTTCTGGAAGTTTGAGTGGTGCCATAAAGAGGTTCAGCCAGACACCCGCGGATAAGATACCCGAGGTAATGATCCGAGGATCTACAACGAGACGATTACTGAAGCTTCCTCAGCTGTTGTCTACGACTTTGGGAGGCCAGACCACGATTTTCACGAATTACATCTTGGTCTCTTTAGGTGAATTTCTCGTTGTAGTTCTCGTTGTAGACAAACTTTTCTACATCTCCCGCCACAAATTTCTGACTGGTTGTAGTGGACCATTTTCTTTTCCAAGCCAGATTATTCGAGATGATCGTCATCTTTTTCAAATCTAGAATGGCCGACTGTGCCTACGAACGAGCTAAAGCCGAAGAGCCACCTTTCTTCAAGATGGTGATCAAGTTGGCAAATGAATTGCTCGTCTTCAGCATAGGTGAGTGTCTATAATAATAATAATATTGAAAGCGCCGTCACATTGTCTTTGTGATATCACAAGTGCAGCGGTAACTACCGAGCCAAAATACGGTATGATACCGGGCAACCCTCGTTGTAGCAGCCCAAATAATCAAGTGTATTTTGTTGCGGCTTGCCGCAAACGCGTTGACTCACTATAGACAATATTGAATGTCACAGCATTCACATATTCTTCCATTGGGCCCCTGGTGAATGTCTTTGCCATGTTGTACTTTGGGTTCGCCTTCTTCACCACAAAACACACCCTGCTGTTCGCCTACCAACTCGGTGAGTTGTCCATCACGATGTCTTGATGGATCACGATGTCTTGATGGATCACGATGACGTCTGATGATGACATCATTTAGAGTATGAGGGAATATCTTTCGTGCCGATCATCATTACTGGTCTCACATTCCCATTCTTAACAAATCATCTGTTGATGGCTGGTGTCTTCGGTTTCAAGGTGATCTCATATCTATTTCCCACAGATGTCTTTGATGATTATCAATGATACAAAAAACCATAATCCATTATATATATTTTATTATTATTTCAATTCACCGAGCCAGGACTTCCCACCCGGGGTGACCATCTCCTTCGCATTATTTTGGATCGGCCTCATCTTCTACTACCTTCTCAGAAAAAGGTTCTTCCAATCCTTCTTGCATGTGCCGCTGATCGACCTCACCGATACGATCCTTAATCAGGACACGGAACAACTGAAGGACGTCTACAACGACCCTTGTATGAAGAAACCGGAATATTTTGGCGGGAAATCGCGCCTCGTGTTCAAAGAAGACGAACCCCAGCCACCAGGTGGGTGATGACGTCATACTCGGTGATTGACTGGTTGTAGATTACCATTCTAGTTTGATCATAGATCGTCTCGCAAATGAGGGAACACCATTCTTGAGAGATTTGCCATGAGATAAAGAAAATTTTTGATGAGGTTTCGTCTTTGTCTTTGTTTCGACTTCTTTACAAGAAGTAACCTTATAGAAGGCTGCTGCTGAAGGCGATACTGCTTCCAAAAATATTACGATAGAGCCTGATGATACTGATGATCAAAGAGATTGATCTGAGGAGTTGTCGTGGGGAAATCTCCTGGAAAATATCCTGGAAAATATCCTGGAGTTGTGATACGATTCCGAGACCAACCATTCGCCTCAGGCCGTCCCATTTCTATTGGAATGTTCCATCAGCCGCTGTACATCATCAAATAGATATATATTGGTCAGGACAATAGATACCTGTCGCAACCATCCTGTAGTCTGCAAAGTTAACACCTGATTATTCAATATTTGACTCACCCATTAGTGGGAGGTCAGCTTTTTTTGCGACCTTACTTGCGCAGCAAAATCTCCGAATCATTCTTCCTGAACAAAAAGAACAACAACGAAAGATGACAAAAGCAATCCTTGTTGCTGGTGGCACAGGGTACATTGGCAGTCATATTGCTATCGAATTGTTGGAGGCGGGATACGAAGTGGTGATCGCTGATGATGGAGTGAATAGCAACG
>KV921066.1:4897-17403 GCA_002081555.1 Protostelium mycophagum | reverse complement strand
CTGCAACTCTTCAACAAAACGGACACACATCAAATGTACCTATGTCTCTCCATTTCTTGCACACTCTTCTTGTCTTTGTATATATCTGTCCCTCTTTGTTCAGATTAATTGCTATCTCATCTCTGCCAAAGTGTATGACCATCTTGAGTATCTCTACTGTTATATCATGGCTTGACAGTGTGCCATTCTTGCTCCTCATATGTGCTCTTGTCTTCTCTTCTATTTTTGCTTCTTCTTCTTTTCTTGGTTTTATAAGTGAATTGACTTATAATCCAATTTTGATTATGGGTGAATGTTGTGCAAGCAAAACATTTTTCAAGTGCACATTACAGCTACAAATGATTGCAAATGAACAGAATATTCATTTTTGCTGATTGCTGGTGATCAACAAAGTTTCAGCTTGTATGAAAGACACTTGAACTGAGTTGTTCAGAGTAATCTTGGTGATCTTTGTGAAAAGATAACCTGAAGAGACTGATCATAAGTAATCACCCTTCATCTTTTGTATCTGTCCAAATACTTCTTGCTGCTTGGTCATCCTCTTCTTGCAATGTATTGGTCTATACAAGTCAGTTACTCCAAAATATATTTCCAGAATCTCCTTTCAAAAAGAAACAACACAAGGCTTTCAAACTGAATCATTTAGTCCCTTTTTGTGAATGAAATGTCGCCATCCATAGTTGGATGAGGCCCATTAATTGGACTTGACGGACCGGATTGAAGCACAGACAGAAAAGACTAAATGAGCCCAGAGCAAAACTCTCTGTTATATATGAAGATCTAACGATTCACCTGTGCTATGTTGCCAGCTGCATTAAGAGAATCAGCAATTTCTTCTGATCTGACAGCATGTTGTTCTACTTTTACTCTGCTTGTGTGTGACTGCAGTGTTCAGATATCATCTAGACCTCAGATACTTTACCATCTTGTTGGATCGTGATGTGATCTTGACAAAATGAGACAAAGAATGAGCAGAGTTGTAGATCGTCGCTTCGAGCGAAAGATTATTATGATGATTCATCAGTCATTTTCTTGGTATTTATTGGCTTATTCTTTTTTTTCTAGACTTCTTCTTATCTTCATCATCATCATAGAACTCCCCTCTTATCTTATCCATCTTATGGAAAGGCTTGTGCGCGATCACCGTGAACGGGATCGGCGCGTTGGTCACGTGACACTTCTCGCACACGTCAAATTTGAAGCACGATCTACACTTGTAGCGAGCCCCGTTGATGCACTTGGCCAAGCAGATGTCACTTTGACATGTCAGACAGTTGCCATTAGAAACAAAACGTGAAATTTCACACGAAAAACACAGAAAATATTCGAAAAATGATATAAAATGAATATTTTGTTAGATTGGAGAAAAATTACCATTTGACTGTGGGATGTGTGTAATCGTCCTCCATGATCATTTCAAATGTGGTGATTACTGGAATGGGAGCGGGGCTCCTTCTTTAAGAAGAAGCACTTCTGGCCTAAATACAATCAAGATGATACAGATGTAATAAAAATAAAAGTGTCTTCATGGGCCTCGCAAAATCACGTTAATAAACCCGATTTCACGGTATATCAAGTGCGCGACATTTCAAAAACTCACAGAGGTTGAGCTGCTTGCATTCTAAGCAGTAAAAACGATCTCCAATGATCGGAAATACAAGACATCCGGCGCATCGGACTTGGTGTACTTCGAAACCTGCCGCCAAGTCTGGATACTGCAATGATCAGTACAAATAGATATTTTCACTCGATAAATGGAAGACGACAAGAGCAATGTGACATTGGACGAGTTTAAACTATTTTTGTGTGCAAGAGATACCATACTAACGTTGCCACATAAATATGTTTATCATTGCGTGTCTTTGGTAACCTGAGGCAAGGCCTCTAACACACTAGTATGGTGTTGTGCAGAGGTGTTTTTGTTTTACGGCAAATCCGCAACACATACAAATGTCCACTCCATCGTATCACGAGTAAGATGTCTTAAAGACATACCTCTACAAGCCTCCAATCGTGGTCTTCTTGATGTGCAGGTGCTTGCTCTTTATTCCTGAACCTCTTGTTGTCATAGCATTCCTCACAAATATCCAAGTCAGGACAGTCTTCACAGTGAAATCTAATTCCCCAGATGGGCTCGTAATTGCAACAGTTGCATTTGTACCATTCGTGGAACACCATCTCTGTCACTTCGTTGTTGATTTTGAAATAGTGCTCGGGGACTTCTTGGAGGGATTTGAGACAGTCACCGCATATATCTCTGTTCTTCTCTTCTTTGTGCTTGTATCTGTATATGTTGTAAGATTTTCGAGGACGTGGTGATAGTTTAGGCTCATGTGATTGAACATATGATGTAATAATATATGATATAATAATATATGATGTAATAACATGTGATATAATAATATATGATATAATAACATGTGATATATGTATCATATTATTTTATTGTTATCTTTTGGTTTTGGACAATTATTTAATATTTTTTGTGCGGTCTGGGCAATCTGTGGCAAAGCCACAAAATATACTTGGACAAAATACATTAGATGAATCCGTGGCAGGTGTCTATGCAAATACGTATTGGTGACAAGAGGTCAAGATATCATATGATGAAGTCACCTGGGACTGCCAATAGCTATCTCTTTCCCACAGTTGTCGCAAGAGATCGCATCGTGATTCCAATCGTAGTATTCTCCGAGCTGATTCCCAATGGAAAGCCACCCTCTTCTTATGTTGTGATTTCTCGCGAAAAGTTCGATCTTCCTCCCACCTCGCTCAGATCAGCGCTTGAGATTTTGGAGGACTTTTTCGCGGTGTACAGAGACGCTGAGTGAAAATATTTTGATACAAAAATACAAATACCACAAAAAGACTAAGTATTTAGGCGGGAAACCCGCAATTCAAAATTATATTTTTCACACAACATGATAGTGTGACTTAGCCGCTAGTTAGACAAATTGCGTAGAGGAATGAATTATGTTTTGCTTCAAGTACACTCCTCACCTGGTACCATCTGCTCTATGATCTCGTAAAGTTCGACTGGCTTCTGCGAATTCTTTCCAACCTTTGCGAATATGACGTCATTTGTGACCTCCCTTTTTCAGAATTTTCCCGCCAAAATTGAAATTTGAAATTCTAACCTTGGAGACGTATTCGATATTGCGTCCGCTATTCGCCTTGACGCCGACAAGACACGTCTCGGTTGTGTGCAGAAAATAATATCCTTGTGTAACTGACAGATTCTCATTCACGGTCTTCTTAACCCAGACGATCTACAACGCTCAATATTCCTGAAATCTCCATGAATTTTCGCAGTACTCACCTTGTCGACATATGTATAGCCCCATTTATTGAGACACTCGAAGGCGAGTGGAAGTTGACCGTTGATGGCCCAAAGAAAAATAAAACCTGAAGAGGAGAGACACCCAACATCAATGTCTAAAATCTCATTGTTCCCCAGAGTGTGGTAGGACAGCGCGAATGTATCTGAAAAAATGAGCGGGGGATGGGATCGAACCGGTGACCACGAGACTTACTATTGGAAAACATGGTACGTTCATTAGAGCCGTTCTCAGTTCCCTTCACCTTCCTTCCAAGTTTAGAACTTCACCAAAGCAGATTTCGTATCATTTTTTTATGCAAATTAGATTTTAAAATTCAAATTTCTCACCATGGCGGGTCGATCAGCACCACATCAAAATCGTAATTCAAAGACCTGAGAGAGAAGTATCTCAAATCACAGTTGATAAAAGTCCCTTCTGTCCACTTCCACTTTGCATCGGCGAGGTCTTGTACGTGCCTGTCTCTCTGTGTCTGGTACTTCTCTTCCCTCTCCTTTGTGCTCCTCTTCTTTTTACTCTTTTCCCGCCTGATGTGATAGTTTTGAAAATTTCTAATGATGATCTCATTACTGTGGTGTGTCATTTTGAAGGTTTAGAAGGAAGATCATCATCGTCATTTCGGATTCTAACACAAAGTTCCGAGGCCAAACCGGATTCACATGAATTTTAAATTACAACGCTGCATCATGGACACATCCCAATCGTGCCTATATTATCCGAAGATGCAGCACAGCTGCGATGAAGATTTGATCGTCTTGGCAAAGAGGTACAAACACACTTGCCATTCGAAGAATGACAACAATGTACTTACGGCTTGTTCATCCATTCTGCGGTCAGCCCATCAAAATCAGCATCCTCCAAGACAAGATCAGACTCCAGCTCCTCCTTCCGTGAGTTTGGACTGTCCACCAGAGATTCATTCTCCTCTATGATAGGCTGCCCATTTCTTGAGTTAAGACCGACTTTAGTGATGGTTCCTTCCTCTATGGTATGGGGGTCCTCTTGATCTGGCTCGAGCCTTTGGATCTCTGGCCAGCCTGTTCCATCTACAACCTCGGGTAAGGTGATGATATTGGGCTCAATATGATAAGATACATACTGGAGATGATGTAGAAATTATCTGGTAAGTTCCTTGGGGTGAGGGCTGGGTCAACATATGCTGCTCCAACAGAAAAATCATCGCCAGAATCGCCATCGGAGTGATGAGCCTGCCCTTTTCTGCCACGTTTTGGAGTTTGATATGTTTCATCATCTTCTTCCTCTTCGTTATAATTGATCGCCTGTATGGATGATTATTTCACAGTGATCATGGGTAATTAGATGTGAATAAAGAAATAGAACCTTTGTGCCTCTACTGGATTGTCTCGTCTGCTTTCTGGAAGGTGTATGTTGATATAACGTGTCATCGAATTCATTCTGCATGATCGATGTTGGCCTCAACGAACTTGCCAAAATTTCTCTCTCTTTTGGTTGATGCTTTCTCTTTCTGTGGAAATGTAAGATGCCGTTCTTTCCCTTCTATCTGGCTCTATCAAACAAGTTTTCCTTCTCCGAGATGTCAAAAATGGTTCGTAATTTCTGTTGTAATAATCTCCAAACAAACTTTGTCCACAGAATCACAAATATAGAAGGTACCCACTCAAGTGTATTCTTCGTCCAACACAGCTCTTTATCATCTTTGTTTGGAGGATGGTCAACGGTGGAGATTTTCCGAGATTTAAGCTGTTTGAGCGACAAGGTTGAACACTCCCATTTTCTGACACTGCCGTTCGCTCTCACTCTCTTATTCCTTCGTTTTCTGCGAAGCGCGACTCACATCAAACATCGATCATTGATGCAGTGTTCAACAAATGATAATAATTTAAGAATTCAAATGTGATAAAGAAATTTTGAAGACTTATTATAATATCTGGTGGCTTCTGTCGAAATTCTTTTTAGATGTCCATTCACCATTTGTTTCGTATTCTTCTGGACATTCAGACATATTTTTGTCCTCTATGACTTCATCTTTCTCCTCATTTCTTTTTCCTTTTTCCTTGAAAAAAAGAGACACGTGCTGGAAGGTCCTTGTAAATTTTTTTCACAACACTTTCACAAGAATTTAGCACTGGACAAAATCTAGAGTGGAGTCCTTCTTCCAGCGACAATTCGCTTTTTATGTGATTCCACTTTCTTATTGAAATAAAATGAAATCGAAATCAATGATTGGATAAAAGCAAAATTTATAGTGAGGCATCAAGAAGAGTAATATCGCAGGATTTAGTCATCTTCCCCAATTCTCCGTATATATTAATAACAGCAGTCTCCGGTGAACATTTTATATTGCAAACTGCATCATAAACCACCTGGAGGAGTAATGAACACGTTAATTCGAGATGTTTAACGTGGTGCGGGGAATCTGACCAAACTCTGCAATACCCGTGATTAAATTTGCACCTTTTTTTTCTCGGTGACGTCAACATACATCTCCGCGACAACCACCAGATCCTACACAATCACAACACAAAACTACAGAATCATGATGTCCGGACTGCAGATCCTTCTTCACTTGATGTTGGTGGGTGCCATGTTACAGTTTGTGATCAAAGCCGGTGGAAGTGTGCCTAAATACAATACCTGTGTGCAACTATCTGTTCATCCTGGCAGAGGAACTTATGTTGATTTCGCCAGTCTGTTTCCCCAGAACTTGACGGTAAGTAATGTTCTAAAGTCGATTTGATTCTGATTAAAACTGCAGAAGGCAATCGCCGCTCATACCCCGAGAGAAGTCTCGAGATTTTTCAGGGCTTATCTGCCCAACATTCCATCGACATATCTGAAATCACCAGTATCTTCACATGTCATCTTGGAGCCTTTGAACAAATTCCTCTGCAATGTGAGATGGTTTCATCATCTTTAATGACATCTCATGCTTCAGATCACACCCATCTTTGTTGGAGCTCTGGAGGACTTTTGGGGTACTGCCATTTTGGACTTGTTCAGCCCAGTCTTCCTCGCCATCTTCGCTTGGATGGCCATCCAAGCGACAACCGAAAGAACCTCCGGAAGCTTCATTTGGAAGCTGATCATCCAGGCAACTCCCATTGCTTTCGCTTTGGGACAGATGGGTATCAAGTTTCTGAGATGTAATGATGATTAATTTAAACAGCCACAATCGCGGTGGCTTTCAACGCTGTGGTGGCCCCTGCTTTTATCTTATTGTACAACGGAACACGTGTGAAGTCATTACCCAGTGCCCTCAGATTGGGTGCCATATTATGTTCTATTTTGGTTTTCTATGTCGGAGGCCTGCCTCTTTTCGGTCAAAACAGAGTATGTCATCTCCTGCTTCATTTGAAAATCATGATCTCAAAATCACCAGGCTTCTACACTGTGGGCCATCTCATTATTCCAAGTCCTCCCCGTCTTTGCCTCTTTCTTCTACTTCTCTCCCTTCGTCTTCTTCTTTGGCTTCCCATTCTCATCCATCTTCTCTGGCATGGACAAGACTACCGCCAACAGAAGGTTCTGGATCATCGTCGCCGGCTTTACCGCCATCTTACATGCTGCTGCTGTTGGAAGGTGATTTTATTTTATTCCAATAAATAAAACAAAATTTGTGATGATCACGGACTCATCCTCTAAAAAACATAGGTTGTTCTTCGCTTTATTGCAGTACGATAACGCACCGGCCTATGGTCTCCCAAGGACCCAACCTTTGCCTCCTCTCGGCTTCGAGTCCGTTTGGACGCACATCTTCACTGCCATCAAGGTGAGATCAGTACCACCTTTGAGGTCTGACAACCTGCAGAGGACTGACCTGGGAAGATCTATTCTATTTTTAGACTATTTGGTTTCTGTTGTCGCGTTGCTCATCCTGATGACTTTTGGCACTGGAACTGCAAAGAAGAGCCTCGGTGCTCTGAAATACGTGGCTCAGTCTTTTGTGATTGGACCTGGTGCCGCCTTCTCTCTGTGGCAAGCGGACAACCTCGAGACACCACAAGCCTGATAAACACCAACAAAAATAAGTAAAGGTGTCATCTTAGAAGGACGTTTTTATTTTAAGATCAGTACCACCACCTGTTTTGGGGAAGCACGCCCCTATGCACGTTAACTTACCGATGTCTCACGGTAAGGTTCACCAAGTTAATTCCGCAAAAGGTCTGACAAGGTTTCAACTTCCGAATCCCCGGGATACAAAAGCTGTACGGTAAGCTACCGTATTCGCAGCGCATCACTACCGTGGCTGTATTGGATAGAATTTCAACACTTCCGATCACCAAAGTCATTCTTTTCGCCGCAACAGCACCGCGTATCACCATGAAAACAGCCGCAATCATCGTCTTGATCTCCACAATGGCCCTAGTGGCCTTTGCCGATGACTTCATCATCCCCATCTTCCCCAAGACCTCTGGAACTCCCTTCTTCCACGGCACACCATCTTCCATCTCTTGCCCTTCTTACTGTGGTGCGCCAAGCAGCCCCACTTGTGTCTGGAACCCCTACACTTACCAGATCTGCTCCGCCACCTACAACACCACTGCACCCGTAAAGAGACAGAATGGAAACTGCGACCAGAGCCAAAACCAATGTGGACTGATGTGCATTGGCCCTGACAAGGCTGGCACTGTCATCTGCGACTGCATTCCCTGCTGGTAGATGTGTGACAATAATAATTTGTACCAACAATAAACTCTCTATAAGGCTTCACCATGAGATTGTTTTCCAAATGAAGTTTGAATAAAACAAAAATGATGTGATTGGTCTGATCAATTCACAAATTTTATCGTACTTTATACTAATTTAGAAGCAAAAGAAGTGCCACAACTGCAATTCTGTGCAGAGTTCGGGTTTGCTGCTACAGTGAAGGCAGAGCGGATCATCTCATCTTTGTAATCGATGATACTGCCATTCAGATGCCGTAGCGACTCCTTATCAATCACGATCTTGGCTCCGTCTTTCTCAAAGAGCCTATCATCCTCTTCAACCTTCAGATGTCAATCATCACACCGTGCAACATTCTTTAATTTGATCAAAATGTTATTTTTGCTATTGTACATTACATTATCCACACATTTCAGAATTTGCAGGAGGACAAGATGCGAATTTTGAATTAGAAAGATGACACAACTTGTTCTATTTTAGATTTTGTTTACATTTTCAGGAGGCTTGTGCTTTGGAATTTCGTTATTGTTGATGAAAACCAAAAGAACAATGTTAGAGTACGGGATCATGAAGATGTACCTCTGCATTGTCATCTACTGAGAACTCGTACTCAAAACCTGAGCAGCCTCCGGGCTTTATCTCCACTCTGAGTTTTGCATTCTCCTTGTCTTTGATCCAATCTTGATTAGCCAATCTCTTAAGTGTCTTCCAAAATTCAGAATATGGTTGATCACATGGACGATTGCACATGGATACGGCATGAAAAGATGGCGTTAATAAGCTCAATCACCTTGATGCAATTATCTGTGATATCGACAGTTCCCTCTTCATATGAAGAAGGTAAGTTCGTCCATACCGGTTTTGTTCCATATAATCTGGCGGACAAGATGTGTGGCGGCAGCAAACATGGTAGCGTAATTCTGTGTTTTAGGAAAGGTGTCTTTGTCTTTATACAGGTCGCTCTGACTGAGCGTGACAAGCGGGAGGTCCACATTTTTATGCGATTTTAAAATCGTGTGATTTCTGATCATGTGGGCACAAAATTTCGAGCTAAGATATCTTTGCAATTTCAAACATTGCGAAATCACGATTCCTTCCGCCATTTTAGGATGGGAGAGCCGCTATTCAGCAATTTCTTCAATCTCTCTTCTCCCAGTAAGTCGTGATAGTATATAATGCTCCGAATGTTTTCATCCAGCTTGAATGTCGATTGATGAACGAAACAGCGACGGCGGATGCGCTGTTGGGACAGGTGAAGCAGTGTATACAGACCTTGCTTCAGACAGCGCACATAGAGAACAATATCATCCTGGATGATTCACCTCACGCTCTCCTCTTGTGTTTTCTTATAGAGAAAGTATTTCAATATGGTTTGAAGAGTGAGTCCGATCAAGCTTTTTCATTGATCAACTCCTCCTTTACGTCCTCGCATAAAACTCGGAAAGCTCTTCTTGTTCGTGGCTGATATGAGCTCCTCTCAATACGGCTTCTCCAACATGCAATGATTAATCAATACAGACAACACGAACATGTTCAGACCTGGTTCAAACCTTTCAGAGGATCCTTCTGAAGCGATTGTCCGCTTCTTCGATCTAGTGGGGAATTCCTATCAATACAACTGTGGTAATTTTTGGATGGTGATAGAGAGGCTGCCAGACTGTATCCCTGGAACAGATCAGGTCATGTTGTCTTCTCGAGACACCTTCAAATCACACGTGGGGAGGGGGAGGGTCTTTATAAGAGCTGCGTTGAATGATGGGGGATTATGTGATTACATCTCCGCATTATTCTGGAACAAAGACCTGATGAGGTGATCACTTCTTAATTTTTTAATTTATGGACAGTATTTTATTGAAAAGATCTGCAAAAATGTAATGTAGTACGAATTTGACCTTTTCGAGAACCACGGGTTCCATACCGTGGATTTTCGCGGTAACTATCGCACTTTTTCAAACAGATTCAAATTCGTTACCACCGCATGATATGGCAAACAATAAGTGCATAAAAGCCTGTATACAGATTTATTCTGCAATGAACGATTAAATCTCTCATGATCATATGATGACGTCATCATGTGATGATCATGTGACGTCTCCTTTGATGTCGAGATGACATTGGACAGGTTGTTCTACAACGAGGGATCCATAGCAACAGATGAGGATAACGTGGGTATACTGACAGACCTGCTGGAGTCACTTCGTGTGTTGAAGTTTTCCCTCTTCTATAAGGAAAAAAGTCTTGAAAGAATAACATACTGGATGAGCCACAAAGACATGTTTGTCGGGATGCTCATGTGAGTATTGGGATTTTATTGTTTGCGTTATTGGTAAAAGAGAAAAAAACTTCTATTTTTAGAGCAAATAATTATTTTGGTGGAGAAAATTTATTGAAATTTCTCAAATTTCTGATAATTCCCAGAAAATCCGCACATGCTAGAGCTATAATTAGAGGCATGCATAATGATGACGAGCCAGCTGTTGCCACGAATCCCCCCGTCGAAGAAAAAACGGTACGAAATTTGAATTTCAAATTTTGGCGGGAAATTATTGACATGTACAGAACGCAGACGTCACCAGAAAATCCGTTGATATTCCATCTATCGAAGGTTTTGATGAGGATGAGAATGTCGAGATACAATCGGAAAGTGAGACCATTGTAGATGAGCAAGACGAACTGACATTTCCGAGGAATTTCTGCGAAAAGTCGGAGAGGTAAGAAGAAAAAGGCGAAAAAGATTCTGGTGGACATTGAGGGCGAAAGCGCCGAAAATTCACCGAAAATTCCATCGAAAGAAGGGGATATTGTACATACACCCACTGTAGAGAGAAGAGACACAGTTGTAGATACAGTTGTAGATGTACCAAATGTGAGAACTTGTTGCAATTTACGGATAATTTTACAGCGCAAACTGAACAACAATAATTCTCGCGAATCTGCGATGTAATTCTGCGAAAACAAAAATGCTGATTTCTTCCCAAAATCATTTTTGGATCCTTTCTTCATTTACATTGTTGTAGATTGAGGAAACACAAAGAGAACCTGAACATAATAAAAAGGAAAGAATTGAAACAGAAGAAAAAACGGATCCATCTACAACGGATCCATCTACAACGGTACCACCAGAAAATTCTTCAGAAAATCTGGTTGAGAATTCTCTTGAAGATTTGGTGGAAAAAGAACCAGAGATTTCGGAAGGAAATTCCGTGGAAAAGGCGGAAGAAGATTCCGAGCAAATTTCTGAAGAAGTTTCCTTTTCCAAAGAAATTCCACAGGAAGATTCCCAGGAGAATTCCCAGGAAAATCACCAATCAAGTCCACGTGAGATTTCAGAAATCCCACCAGAAATTTCCGCAGAGAATTCCAAGGAGGATTCAGAAGAAATTTCCGGAGAAAACGTGGAAGTGGAGGAGGAGGACCTGGATGACATGTTGAATGATCTCCATGATGTGATGACCCAGATCCGCGAAGAGAAACATGAGGGGTGTTTCTTCCAACCGACAGGTAATGTAACAAGTCATGATCAACAAAACGGAGGTGAATGTCTTCACGATGTCCGTCGTGCTACAACGTGGCAGAGCCGCGAAGGATCTGCAGATCTGACATGTGTCAAGATGACCTGGAACCAGTACAAGAGGAGCTAAAATTAGATTTGGTGTCTTCACAAACAAGTGTGAACAGTCACAATGAGAGTATGTCTGTCGATTTTTTGAGATTATTTATTAACAATCTGCCAAAAATAGCATTGTGCTACTGTGTTGACAAGATCCCCGCGTCTCCAAGACAACCATCACAAAAAGACATCTGTCACATCACAACATATTTTTGTCTTCAACAATGTTGTCCATCCTGACGTGGAACAGCAATATCACAACTGGAGCAAGATCTTTTGGCTCTGAACGATTCGTTTACGCGGGAAGAGATGCAACAAAAAGAAATGGGAAGGCCTGACTCTCTACTAGAGATGTGGAATACGTTAAAGGAAGACCTGGAGACACCAAACACACCGGAAATTTCTCGGAAAAGTAAAAAGATGGAGGTGGAGGAGGTGAGAATTTTCGAGGAAATTTCACGTCTGAAAGTTTTGGCAGATTGTAGATGAAGATGTAGATAAAGAAGTGGAAGAAAAAGCAGAAGAAATTGTTGTGGAACAGGTCGTGGAAGTTCAGCCCCCAAAGATGAGCCTATCTTCTCTGTTGCTAAGGTCACCGTATCTGATTTCCCCGGTAGGTTTCCCGCGCTTTTTGAAAATTTTCCCGCCTTTTTCGGATTTTGAAATTTGAATAGTCGACGAGTCCAGAAATGAGGGAAGAAATCAAATCAGAACTCCCAAAGCCTGCAGAAATCCAGGTTTGTATTTTGATTACGTGACACTCTTGGTTGGAAGAAATTCCCGAGTGATTCGCAAGTGGCAGACTGCCCACGCAAAAGTTTACGGTAACAACGGCATTGGCCACGTCATCATTTTGCCGCTATAATGGCATAGCCACGTCATCATTTTGCCGCTGGCCATTATAGCCTTTT
>MZNV01001574.1:0-11515 GCA_002081555.1 Protostelium mycophagum | reverse complement strand
ATCAAGTGAGATCAGCCACCCAAGATATCTATAGGGTATGTGCGGGCCAATATCTTCAATTGCTTGTCCCGTTCTTCTGTCTCAAATGTGCGGTACTACCCCTGGGCAGTTGTTGTATGCGTGTGCTGTTTTTTTGACATTCATGTCAATGTTGTTTTCTGTGCAGAAGTCATTCACAATTTCAAAAACAGTTTGTATGTTCTCTGCGTTCTCAGCATATATGACTCCATCGTCCGCGTAGAAGTTGGAGTTTTTTCTCTTATTATTTTCACATACATATCCTTTGTTTACGAATGTTTTGCAGAGAATTTACAAGCATTCAGTGTGTGGTGAGTTGTAGATAAATGCACTATAATATTCTCTTTTTATATGATGAGAGACAACGAAAACCGGTGGAATTTTCTCAGAACAACAACGAAAAAGAATAAAAACATTGAAACACAGGAATAAAGAGTTAATTTTGATCTATTGAAGAACCCGATACCATGCTTGGAAACCAATAGGCTGTCTCTCCAGACTCATGTTGTGTATCAATCCATATTATTCCCTCTTTCATCAATAAATCTAAAGACATCATAACTCGGTCAGCTTGCCACATCAGCTCCTGAAGATCGTCAACACATGTATCTGTTCTTCATGATATGGAAAACATTTATTTGTAAAGAAGATAGACGTTTATTTTTAACAGAAGAGAAAATAAATACCTTTTGTATCTCTGCCTTTGTCGTCCAGGATTTATTTTGAGCTAATAATAAGAGCATAGTGTGGTCTTTGTTCAATTCCACAGGGACTGATTGTATCATTTTTTTTGAACCAACTGTGATGAGTTGAAATCCATTCCCAAGGGTTTTCATTGCTTTTGTTGCTCTCTCTATGTCATCGCTATATGGATTTCAACTTATACTTTGCACAAATATCAATCTTTTACTTTGATATGCTTTGTGCATGCTTGCCTCTTTGTTTCTCTAAATATATTTTGATATCTTCCAGCTGTATAAAACCGCCATTGCTTGCTCTTGTCCTCAGACATACTATTTTTTTCAGTTATTGCTTCCACATTTGGATTCGCCCAAAAGCAAGCAAACATAGGGCCTCAGTCATTTTACAATTTTCTCGCAGTTGTATCATCGATATCGCGTCGAAAGACTCACCGTCAATGATTTGAACGCCTAACTCGTAGTAAAAATTGCCCACTCCTAACATCTCCGCCCAAAAACCCTTATTTGCTGAGAAGGTCAGTCTTGACAAAGAGTAAATTTTGTCACATAGAAGGGGATCAACACCGATCTTAGCGCACATCTCTGTGAATCTCTGTCTAAATTCTGGATTCTTGTTTATCTCCTTCTTATGTTTTGTGGCAAATTTTTCTAATTGGTCTTTGAAGGTGGCCATCTGCTCTGTCATCTGGGTCAATTCGGCCTTTTGCATATCAGTGCCAACTGTGGCAAAAGATTTTTGTGCCGCTCTTTGATTCTGTAAACCTGCAATCCCAACTCCTCTCCTCATTTTGTGGAACACGATTGTTGTGTTTTTGAATTTTGTCGGACAAATTATTTATCTACAACTCAACGCTCTCATGTACAAAACATTTATAAGCTTTTGTGTGTCCAGAGCATGCTTTTTTCTACAGAGTGAGTGGAAAACACTGCATCCTAAATAATAGAAGCCACACACTTTAATTCTATTCGCACAAATGACCAGTAAAAGCCAACTTGGATTTCCAACCCTTCTACTTGTCTCGCCTCCCCGTCAGGCATGTACGAAAATCTTGGAGCTGAGCCCCCGGGTTGACGCAATGTGATATCTCTTGATTGGAAGGAAGAGACAAGAGATTAATAACAAGATTCTTGTCAGATTAATTATCAGAAAAATAATAATTAAAAGATTTATTCATGCCGACATCCGCATGAGAACCTCGAAGAGTCATTCAGAAGCAAATTATAAGCAAATAGACTTTATGTGATGCTGTCCTAAAGATCACCAAAAGTAGAGTGTGGAACCACTGGGCAGGAGAGAAGCCTGAGGGTTGCCATTATTTCTCTTGCCATGTTGACCATATGCCCGGTAACCTTCGAAGCATCACAAGTGAAGGTCACAATGTAGCTCTTTCCGGAATGCAATAGCCATGTTTGTCTGAAGATGAGATTGATGTTGTTGTGCCTTGTTCTGTACACTACTTGGTAAGATGGAATACCGCTGCTTCTTGTCAGTCTTCACCTCTGCGAGAGATTATTTACCTCAGCGTGGATGATTGACTCTCCAAGAGTGCAATTTGAGGATCTTCGCAAAGAGCTTGCAGAATGTGGTTTGTGTACCGTGAGAAGTCATCCCAGTAGGACCCCTCCTTCAGGTTCTCGACAACTACAGAAATATTGTGACAGAATTCAGCAGAGGAATTTCGAGGAGATACGAAGAGGACCTAGTAATTTGAACACAGATCCCCGCAGTTGAAACGATTACCTGTCCACGCTGTGGTTCTGCCTTCATCCACCAACTTGGGTAACAAATGCTGTATTGTTCTACCTCTGAGACAAACATGTGAATCTCTCTCTTCTTGCCCTTTGGAAGAGTCAGCTAAGGAAGATTCAACTCGTGACTGACCTTGTCATCTGGCACTGTTTGGTCAAGTATGGGTGATATCGCTGGTTGGTGCTGTCTTAATTCTCTAGAATAGTCCCTCTCTGATTTATTATTATCTTTCCATATCTTGGCAGGTTGAACGCTCTGTAATCATTAATACTTGACCAATTAGGCATTTTAGAAGGCACCTTGCTGGACTCCTCTAGTCTGAAGGAAATTGGTTGTATATGGTGAGGTGGGTGTGAGTAATGTCCACCACGGACAGGAGAGGTTGGAAGAGGTCCAGTTATCGGGCGTTGGCTCATGTTGCTGCTAAGATGTTAGATAGATGACTAATATTATAGAGGACTGACCTTTGTGTTGAATAGATGTGTAGAACACAATGAAATCACTACCCTAAGACTTGTATACCTCAGAATGACACTGCACCAGTTTTAAATTTTGAAAGTATCCGTTGAATTATTTTTCGGCGGCAAAATACTCCTCCAAATGGGTCATTTCATCTTGACGGAGAGTTTGTATGACTTTAAAAAAAATATTTTCGCGGCTTTTTTCCAAAAGTTTGGCAAATCCAACCATCAAAATCAATCAGCATGAAATCTTGGGCTCATCTCACCAGAATCACAGGAGATGAACAATAAAGACAATGGATTGAGTGTAGTTGAATCTTCGAAACATTCCAAAAATGAGATTCAATCGAAAACGAGAAGATATTTATTCACAATTGAGCTAGAGCAGCCTTCAACTGAGAGGCCGAAGGTCTCCGGTCCGGATCAGGATTAAGACAGTCTTGCCATAAGGGCAGGACCTCTGCATACTTATTTCCCAAAGAGGATGATATGGGCGGAAGCGATCCTAACATGATTCAGCACTTCCTTTCGAATTATTTAGCCTCTGGCAATTTGCTCTCGACCACCCTGAACTAACACAAATAAGAATTATAGTGGCCTACCTCTATCGCTCTTCTTGTTCATCACCGCCATTGGAACATCTTCAAAAGGTCTCTTCAGGGTCATCATCTCATAAGCAACCATTCCTAGAGACCAAACTGCAACATTAGCACGTTGTCTAAAGAGAAATACTCACCATCTGATTTTAGAGAGTAAGGGGTGAGACCACGGGAAGATAAGACCTCAGGTGCGATAAATCCTGGTGTCCCCACGGTCGTCACTGCATTCTTCGCATCAGTCAACGCCTTTGCTGTATCGAAGTCTGCGATGACCAGACTTGCAATGTTTCCTTGTCCGTTCAACATGATGAATATGTTGTCGCTCTAAAAGAGTCAATGTACGTCCTCTATGAATAACTACCTTCAGATCTCTGTGGATAATATGTCGCTGGTGCAACGCCTCCAAACCCTTCGCCATATCGAGCCACATTCTCTTCACTTCATCATTGCTGAAATACCTCTCCTGTCATCTCTTCACCATCTCTCTTCTATAAATAGAGCTTACCTCCATCTTTCTCTTCATGATAACAGCGGACAATGTTGTCGGGTACTTGGTCATGAATATTTGCATGTGGGTGCCATTCTCGCCGATGACCTTTCTGTGGAAGAGGTAACGTACCAAGTTCATGTGTATTGGAAGACTTTCTAGCAGGCTTATCTCATTATCTATATTCTAATCTATTTTAGAATCTTTACATGATGAATGCCTCTCACATCGATTGCCTCTTGGGATAAATATGTCGTGCTGAACTCTTTGACAACACACTGCCATCCATCTACATACGCTGTATGAACACTCCCCCCACTATCTCATCATTATACTATATCTATATCCTTATTACCTGCCCCCGGCATGACTTATCCTCTCCGCAATAATAATTTCTCGTGTGTCAGTTTTCACTGATTCTTTACGTGTTATACTGCTTCTGATAAGTGGACATATATTTATAATGGTATATATAATATTATATTTATGATGTTATCTTACGGTGATCTCGTCGAGGTCATATCCATCGTCTCCTTCATGTTTTGAATACTCTTCAACATCTTATCAGCTACATCGTCCATCAACTTTGCCTTTAACTCTGAAGAATGTCATTTATGGTAGGTTGATATGAGTACCATTTGCAGCCTTGTCACATATGGTCTGCACAGAATGATCTATGATCTTCTCTATATACTCTCTATTTATGCTGTTGTCATTATCTGCTGCACGAAATGTCCCAATAAATTTTGTCTTTCCATCTTGTATCATTTCACCTGTTTACATTAAAAAATAACAAATCCAATAATAAATGAAATAAATATCCCCCCACCCAGAGAAAATAAAACCTGTATTTGTTTTCCGTCTGCTCTTACTGTCGGCAATAATCTATATTTATAAATACAATTTGATGATTGAGACCTACCTCGGTTTGCCCATCAATCTCTTGTCTCTTGTCTCTAAGTATTTTCGCATGTACCCAGCGTGGGCGGCATGATATCTTTGTGGTACAACCAAAGTGACCGGATGTCCGATCATCTCGTTCCTATTTTCCATTAGGCACTGTTCTGCAATGTTATCATGATGATTACCTGGTGAAGCCGAACATTTCGAGAGCTTTATCATTTACACCTGTCATGGTACCTTCTTCAGAGGTGATAATGACAGCATCATTCAAAGCATCCAACATGTGTTGATCATCGCTTGTCCAAGATACTTCATTGGTCTTGCACACTAGCTATTTACGATGAGCAGTCAGATTTAGAAGGAGAGAAGATCACCATTAATGCAGCCACCCATTCTGTCATCTCTGCTTCTGTGGAGGCCAGAAGAAATATAGGGTCCTTCTCGCTCGTATCAAATAATCCAAAAGAGTACTTTTGACCAGTGTGTAATTCTGCTTGACGCAGATGGCAGCTTGAAAGGGCAATAACTTTGGAAGGCTTTCCACCCTATAGAAATGAACAAGGTCTTCATTTTTTGGTGACCAGAAATGCGAATTACCTTTTCGCTTTTGAATTCCATGAGAACAGCACCTTGGATGACCACCCATGCTGACTGCCATTTCGACCAGAAACCTCCCTTCTTCTTTAACCAACCCGATTTAGAAACCGATTGCGCCCCCTGAGCCCATGTCCCTCTATTGGCTGGTGGTGAAAATGAACTACCACTATTGTTGGCGGATGATATTCTACTCAGACTCGAGCTTCTATCAAGAGAAGAATTCAAATCTAAACTGGGTTTTGGTGCGAGACTTCCCGCCGATTGCTTTCTGACTGGTGATTGTCAGTGAGTGTCTTTCAAACACCAAGATTTTCACCCGCTGGTGGAGTGATCGAATTGAGCAGTCTGTCCTCTTTTCTTCGAATACCACTACCCGAAGAGCTCGAGCTTGTGCTGGCACTCCTCTGCATGTCTTCAGAAACGTCTTGGCAGTCGCTGTCAAAGATTTCTGCGGTTGTAGCCATGATGAAATCTCCCGAATCAGAAAAAAAGGGTTACAAGCCGGAGAAAGAATTAAAATAAAGCCGTGGGGAGGCTGAAATCAGCGTAAGAGAATACAATCTACAACCTCATTGTACACCCTTCTCTACTTCCTCTCAACAAATACGGGAAAAGATGCCACGCCAGGTGCAGGAAATGCTCCGGCTTACTTCCGAGAGTGACGGGAACCACTGGAGGAAGCAGCCATCTTCACGTTCTGAAATCCACTCAACATCTCTTTATTTCAGAAGGTGAGAAACCTCCTCTTTGGATGGATAGCTTGACTGTGTACCCCTCTTCTGCACTGACATAGACGCGACCTTGTTTGCAAATTGCAATGACTCTTTCATATTCTGACCGGAAGACAGAGAGGTGACCAACCCTCCAATAAAGCTATCTCCTGCTCCTGTTGTATCCACTACCTTAACACATCAATATACAATATATCTATATTTAGATATCGCAGGAAGATGTATTTTCAGCCTCTATGGAGGTATCTCCTCCCACTGTCGTAACAATAATTAATACAGATAAGAGATATGTCAAAGATAAACCGAAAAGAATGCAATAATAGGGTATTGTAGATGGGTACCTTTTCAACATTCTCTCCAGGGACACGGAGTTGTTCAACACCAGAGATAAAGAAGGCACCCTCAGCACCGAGTGTAAGAATGACACTCTGGGCCCCCATGTCTAATAGTTTAGAGGAGTTCTTGATTGCCTCTTCTGGATTGGAGGAAGTGACTCCGGTGATTAGATCCAGCTCACTCTCATTCAATACCACCACATCACTCAACTCCAAAAATTCTGTGAGAGATGAGTGTTTGTTCAACAAGGATGATTACCCTTTGAAAGATTTGATACTCCTGGTGCTGGGTTGAATAATACTTTGGTCTATAGTTCGTGAGATGGGTAGATTGAATGTACACATACTCCCTCTTCTTTGGCTATTCGCATGCCTTGAAGAGTTGTCGCCTGTGGTAATTCCAGTTGTACAACAAGCCAAGAAGAAGCGGCTATCTTCTCTCTACATTTCTCTACTTCTGATTCTTTGAAATCAGAATTGGCACCACCTATGATCACGATGGAATTCTGTCCTGAGATGGATCAGCGCCACAACAAAAACAAGTTGATACCTGTGGAGGTTTCTACTGTGATGGGTGCGAGTCCACTTGGGATGGTTGGGTCCTCAACTGTGAAGACTAGGGAAGTATCCACATTGATTTTGTGAAAATTTTCCCTTGTTTCTTTCGCGTACACGTCTTGTCCCAATTTTGAGGCCATGTTCTTCGAGAATTGATCAGTGAGTCAAATTCGTCAATCCCTACCACTTTTGCACCTAATTTTGCCGCTTGCACTGCTTGATTGGCCCCCTTTCCACCAAATCCTAAAATGTCAGTTCAATTTTGTCCCTTCCTCTTTGAAATACCCTGCTCCATCGTAATGCCGTGAATCGTCTCTCCTGGTTTCGGAAATCTGGAAACATATGTGATTAGGTCAACATTACACGATCCTAAGACAGTAATCGTCTCTCTCTTCTCGCTCATTGTGGTTGATTTGATGTTTGTAAATTTCTTCTGTTTGTGTCCTGTTGTAAATCTTTCACTTGGCGCCTTTTTTTCATTTTTGTTTGTGGAAAACAAATGGCAGTGACACAAGAGGATCCTGCTCTTTTGGGATTTTTGAGTCAGTTTCAGACCGTGGAAGAGGATCACTCTTGTGACTTTTACGATATTTCTGGTCATTGGGAGATAATACACTCTTTCTTGCACTCGATACTTCTCGGACAAGGCTTTCCATCAGAAGGTTCATCACTTCCAACCAAGGTCCACTGACAATCAGCAGAGAAAGTTCATGAAGTTCTGAGAAAGGTACCAAATGAGAGAACCTCCTCAATTCTCGTGGAATGGTCTTTTGGTGGGTCTCTCTTTCTGTCATGTCTAACTTATCCAGAAAAGATCAGTTCCTCTCTGTCAAATTCTTTCTCGACTTTCTTCTCACAATTAGATGTCACCACAGAGGCATCCATCAAGGATTCAGCTTCCAAGTTGATATTACTAGAGAATTTATCAAAAATTTTTCAGCATACAAAAGCTTTCTTGTCCCTCATGGAAGACTCATTCAGAACAGTGTCAGTATTCAAATGATATCAGTACGCTGATGAACCTGATAATACATAGCGGGCTATTATCGCGGTTGGTGACGGTGTGCCAGAGTATCATGTCCAACAGCGACACCCTTCAGATCGTGATGTATCAATACCTTTTGAAAGATTTCAACGAATTTTGTCTGGAGGAAGAGGAAAGGAGGGGAACAGATGGATCTACTCTGAGATTAGAACACCTTTCCTCTATTCTGAGAGATATGCACGTCTTGGAGATCTTTGAAAGCATATTCACAAATATTTTATTTCAGCAAATTACGGTTAAAATAGAACAAGTGAGACTGGAAATAACTATTTTGAATGATAAATAAATATGTAATAACAGATGTATAGGTATGTAAGGGGAATTATGAAAGAGAGACACTCGAGGAGATCACAGAATGGGTCAATCAAGTATTATTCAAATGGTTAGGACAACTGGAGGATCCTGCGAAGGAGGATAATGGTACACATTCTATGTTTTCTCAATGGCGTGCCAGACTTGATTTCTTCTGTCACGAAAAATACGCAGAGCTGAGGTTTGTATACCATTCATCATTCTAATCATTTATATAATGAGTAAATATATTTTATTTCAGCCTTTTTATATAATATAGGATTGAGGAGATGTTTGATATTATACTCGAATACCCTGAGACAAAAGGAGCTCTAAACGATACCCGCAAGTAACTATCATCAATTCACTTGGAATATTATTTTTTCATTATTGCCTCTCTTTGTAAGGGGATCAATAACCTGAAAAGCACCAATAATTCTACATTTATTTCTTCTCTCAATGTGTTGATTTCTGCGGGGCAGTATGTGGTTCTGTGATAATGATTATGACTATTGATGAAGCCTATTTGTTAAATTGAAATGCAATACAAAAGAAATGATTTATAGTTTATCACATCTCATTGATCGCTTCAGTTGCTTGTCAAGAACAGGACAGCACCCACAATTAATAAACCACTTAAAGAAGGTTTTGAACCAGAGATTGCTACATCCGGGAGCAAACACAGTGGACATCATCTCCACCTTGATCAACATCAACAACTCTATGCGTCACCTAGACTCTAATGGCGTAACAGTAAATGCAGTGAGCCAACCTGTTAAGGAATACCTCAGAACAAGAGATGATGCAATGAGATCACTCGTCAATACATGCATAGAGGTAATCCATTAGGAGATACAATGATAGATATAAATAATGTACAGGATAATGAGAGTGAGCTGTACCAAGAGTTGATGAATGTGAGTGAAGAGAATGTAGATACAAGTGAGTATCAGGAGATCAGGATGGAGGGTGATATATGTTAGATAGCAGTAACGAGAGAAATATACAAGATGATGGGTGCATAATAGGGGATGATGTAGAGGAAGAGAATATATTATGGTTACCTGAAGCTATCGATGCTTCTTATACTGATCAGAACCAGCAAAAACACCAAGATTTGATAGGTAAAATATACTGATCAATATAGATTTGATAAATGCAGGTACACTGGTGGATATATGGGATGTTGAGACGTTTGTCTCTGAGTATAAAAATATCTTGGCAGAGAAGTTAATATCTTCGAATGAATATAACACGGATGAACAGGTGAGAATGGCAACTGTCTGACCATACTTGAGGCCATTAATATTATCAATCTATTAAAATATCTCAGGTGAAAATAATAGAGTTATTGAAATTGAAATTTGGGGAAGTGCAACTGAGCAATTGTGAAATCATGATCAAAGACATTGCAGAATCCAAGCGTATATACAACAATTACATCCGTGATCAAGTAAGAGAAGAGAAGAACAATAGGTGAATAATGATGAATAGAAGGACGATGATGCTCCTATGCATCCATTCGTGTTATCCTATTTATTCTGGCCCAATATGAGAGATGAGAAGCTGAGATATCCCGATCATATGAAGAGGTGATGTATTGATGTGTAGATATAGATGTATAAATATAGATGTATACCGTTATTGATAAATGCTGATATACTTTAAGTAAATTAGAAGAATATCTCGAGTCATACCGTAAATTGAGGCCCTCGAGAACATTAGAGTGGAAATCTATGGCCGGAAATGTCACGATAGAGATCGTATTTGAGGATGGCAGGTCACAAGAGTTTTCAATCACCCCAGCCTTAGCGGCTGTTATATACAAGTTCCAAGAGGGAGGTGAGTCTGCTTACTCCTGTACAAACCATAATAACAACCGCAGACACATGGAATATAAACGATCTGGCGTCGTCACTTGAGATATCGTTAGAGTCTACAAAGAAGAAGTTATCCTTCTGGACGAACAATAATGTCATCAAGGAGATCGCGAATAACGTATATCAGGTGATATTGCCATCAACAAAGAGATAAATAACATTGACACAGATCATCGAACATGCAGAAGAAGACAATGGATCATATATCACCAAGGAACTCTTTGAAGAAGAATCTGATTCTTCAACTCTTCAAGAGGAGATGATCATCGCCGAGAACTACATCGTGAATGGAATGTTGAAGACGTTCCCTTCGTTGTCTATAGAGAGGATACATGGTATGCTCGGTTCCTTTTTAGACGATTATCGCATGAATATATCACAACTGGGAGAAGTACTCAACAAATTACTGAGGGAAGAGAAGATTGAAGGCACTACTTCATCTTATTCATTAAAAAGATAATTTATTTTCTTTTTAAAATGATACCGCATAGTCATTCATCACCACACAGTGGCATTGGCATGTGGATGGGCCTTGAGTATTGTGTTTCTCTTTGTGTCTGCTCTGTGCCTGCTTTTGCACACATCTTTACTACATGTACAGGCTATAACAGATATTTAGAGCATTGTATGTGGACCTCCTTCTGTTAAGAGGGCACCCTAGGGTGTTGTTATAATTTTCAACACACGGCGACAACAGGTCTAGCCATTTTTTAGTGTTTTTTGCGGTACAGAAGGCGCTTCAGGGTGTCATTGGTGCGCTCAATTTGGCCCTGAGATTGTGGTGTATAGGTGGGTCCTGTAATATACTTTATACCATCGCTGTCTAACACTTTTTTCACCGACTTGTTCAAAAATTTCTTGCCGTTGTCAGTTTGTAGGAACTCGCAGTGTACAGGTAAGTCGTAGATCCACACTGCCAGCGACCTGGCGACATTTTTTGCTGTCTTTTGTTTTACGGCTGGCGCCTCTGCTGACATATCAGTCAGGTCGCATTGTACAAGCTGCATCGGGCGGTGGGTGATGACGGACGTAACTTTCTTGCCACGTGGAGGCTGCAGGTGAAGTTGGTAAGTGGTTTGACTTTTCAAAAAATTCATGACGCGAGTTTTTGCCGGTGGTAAAACCTGTCACGGCCGTTGCAAATGGCAGGGTCATTACA